>QLOZ01002287.1:0-47762 GCA_003314065.1 Lactarius sp. MG50 | reverse complement strand
CCCCCCCCCCCCCCAGAGATGAGGCAGTCAAACCAAAATAAAAAATTGAAAGCGAGAGCACACCATACAACGCAGCGACACGATATGATACAACCAGAGGAAGACAGGAAAATAGAAGAGGCCTTTTAACTCTCCACGAGCACACCCCGCGCCCAAACTGCGTCGCTTACCAGCCTTTCCGCGAAAAAGTCACCGAGGACGTCGCGCAGACGCTCTGCGACCTGCGCGTCGTCCGGGTTCTCAAGGTCGAGAGGAACGGGGTGTTCTGATGGCGGGTGGAGCACTGAGAGAGCCTCGAACACAGCGCTTGCAACTCCAGGTTCGGCACCGAGGGCCTTCGCACCGCCTGCATCCAGTATGCCCTTCCTCACCGCCTCCTTGCCGACACCGATGAGCCCACGCAGCGCCCCCAGTCGTGTGCCGGGCCCACGCTCTGGGGCGAGCAGAGCTAAGAGGAGCGTTTTCATTATGCGCGGCCCGAGTGAGGGATACGTGGCGGAATGCTGCGTGTGCATGCGAGCGAGGGCGGAGGCGGCGGACGTGCGCAGGTGGGTTGAGTGCATGGGTGGTAGTGAGGAGTGTAATAGGACGGAGAGCACCGGGGGAAGGATTTGGTGGAGCTGAAACAACGGTTGTCAGTAACCGATTCGTTCAAGGCGTTGAACAGGGGGAGACTCGGCGCACATAAGGCTCAACGAACAGCGTCGCGTTTTCAAGTAGGGCAGAGTTGACATCCAGTAGCACCTCAAGGGTGCGTCCAGAGGCATCGTCCTGTGCGCCATCATGCAGTACACCGACAACGCCCTCACCGACCCAGCGCACGAGGTATGGCAATAAGGGTTGTAGTCCAGCATCATGCCTCAAACTCGCCAGCGCCGCCGTCCTCTTGGTCGGGTCTGCCGTTCCAGAACCCGAGGGAAGTATCGACATCGTGAGGCGCGCGTAATAGAGCTGGAGCTCGCGCGAGAGCACCTGTTTGACAAGCGCGGCCTGCTGGCCAGCGCGCTTATCGGACGCCGCGGCGCCCGGCGCAGTCGACGATGGGTCGTCGCGGGGCACGGCTGGCGGGTTCTCAGGTATAAGGGGCTGCACGCCTTCGACAGCAAGCCAATGCGCCGTCCAGCGCACGCTAGGGGGTAGCACAAGCTTTTCCTCGCGAAGTACGCGCTCAAAGTCGACTTCCTCGTCCTCGACAAAGTAAACGGGGCCCGCGGATGCGACCTGCGGGTACGGGAGCGCGCGGCGGAAGACCGGGGTCGTGTATGCGCTGTGGCCGTAGATTGGCTCGATGTTGAGGACCCGTAGAGCGCGATCAATGTCTGCCGTGGTGAGGGTGGTACGTCGCGCGTGGCGCATGAATCGTGAAGCCTCCTGGGCAAACGTGAAGAAGAGAAGAGGGCGTGAAGGACGACATAGCACACCTCGATGACTTGGTGTATTCGATATTCTACGTCGCTAGCCAGGGCGGATGCGACAGCGTCGGGAAGGTTGGTGATCCCAAGAGATTCTGCAGCATCCTTGGGACCGAGTCGACAAAGAGTTTGTGAGATGAATAGATTACGCACCTTGACCGAATCAGCCTTATACAATCCCGTAGATGACCCCGAAGTCTTTGTCGACTTCTGTTTTGCGCTCATTGTCGTCGCCGGCCTTCAAGTCGACAAGTTGCCGATGAGCTGGCCTCGGAATGAGCAAGTGGCGTGGTTCGCGATATCCTTCTCGCGTCGGGCCGTCGCAACTTTGGCTCCGGGTCTGTCGCGGCTGCGCAACTTCAACTTCGGTGGCCTCTGTGCTTCATTAGAGAGAATGGAAATGGCTTTGCATGCCAATGTGACTTCCATGACTCACGATTGATAGGTCCTCACAGCTGCGATGATAGGTGATAGTATATTTTATTCATGTCACGCATGGACACAGCCATCCAAACTGCAAGATTGTCCAAACAAGCAGAGAGGGCCTAACAGTCCACACTCGCTCACTCCCTAACTTATATTACTTACATGGCCACTCAAAAGACCAACAAGTCTGTTTCACACCTCATTTTCTTTCCAAATAACTTACTCTGACAAATATCCTCAGCTCGTCCTTTGCCCGCCGAAAGGCTTTCGCAATCAAACACCAGGATGCGGAACCGCTAACCCGACGAGACCTCCAATATGACTTCATCATATTTTTGCCGCCCAAGAACGTGTATTCACCGACCCAACTTTGTCGCCTTCAAAGGGAGATGCTAGCTCACCGTCCGCCGTCACTTTCCGTGACCTTTACGTGCATGCACTAATGAATTCGCCACGGTGCTCGAAGGCACTTCGTAAGAAAATGCAGGACACACCCGCGTTTGCTACAGACTTTGCCAAAATGTCACTCTTGGCGAACGTTGGACGAGTTAACACGAACATGACGTGTCTGTTTCGTATTTTTCTTTTACTTACGAACTCTGTCTGACATTTGTTTCCTTAGTCCTTCCAGAGGCGCGTACAGCATTCCGTACCTACCATTCTGTCCCTTCTTTGCAGAAAGCCAATGCAAATCTCCAAGATGCGCCTCGCATAAAGAACATTCTCAAGGCCTGCAGCCTCAGGGACGAGGCGACAACCAATATGCCCGTCAATCCGGCTGAACTCCGCGTGAGGGCGGTGGGTACGGCAATTGAGCTACCTCACTCACATCCTTACACCACACAACAGGCAACTGGCGTTGTGCCCTCCACGAGCATCGTCAACCTTCTCTTCGTTCTATCCAATCACTTCACAGTCCGTTTCCTTCTCCCCTGACATTTACATCCTTCCTCTATTACTTACTCCCACGTCCTAGACCTTGGCACATGACCACTTTGGTCCTCTTGATATCGATTTCTTCGATCTCTTTTTACCCATCAAGATCTCCTCACTTTCTCGTGCTCGGGCTTTCCTGTGGCTCGTCTTTCACTACCATGAGGCCCCTTCTGCAAATCCGTTCGATGACGAGCATGCAAGGCAGAATGTCGGTCTCATCCCGGGACTTGTCGTACTCCGAGAGGAGGAATTTGAGCAGGAGAACGTTGATCCAGAGGATGAGAGGGACTATGCAACCAAAATGACCAATTTTCGAAAGGAATTCATCGAGTTCCTCGCAAGGAAAGCACAAACCACTAAGGGTAATGTATACCCACTGTGACGATCTATGACTTGTGAATCTGCTAATTTCTCTACTATTTGCAGTCCCTTCCATTGTTTTTGTTATACTACGCTTCTAATAGAGTATACAATGCTATCACAGGTAAAAGATAATTAATCATTGAGTCCTTTGGTTTATCTCTCTTTTGTGAGATGTCATACTTGGGCGAACGTTCTGTAGTGGAGTTTCAATCTTTGTTTACTGAATTGCGAGATGCATTGTGTCAATGCAGGCAAGCACCTATGGTGGTCCCAAGAGATTCTGCAGCGTCCTTGGGACCGGGTCGACAAAGAGTTTGTGAGATGAATAGATTACGCACCTTGACCGAATCAGCCTTATACAATCTCGTAGATGGCCCTGAAGTCTTTGTCGACTTTTGTTTTGCGCTCATTGTCATCGCCGGCCTTCAAGTCGACAAGTTGTCAATGAGCTGGCCTCGGAGTGAGCAAGCGTGATTCGCGATATCCCGTGTCGGGCCGTCGCAACTTTGGCTCTTGACATGCTTCCGCATCTTATCTACCAAGACAAAAATATTCTACTGAGTTTTTGCCTGTGGTGTTTTCGGTGTCTTGTTACTTCCGGACTGATCATTATCATTTTACGCTGGCGGACCCGGTGATATCGGTATTAGTGCATTTCCCCCGTCGGTCTTTGTGCTCTAAGTGGACTATTCACCGGACCCCTCCAACTCCTCGTGTCGCCGGTACGTTGCATTCATCTCTTGTATCCATTCCAAAATTTGCGATTAGGCAGACCGTCCATTCTTTGTGATACCTTGGAACCTCATTCTAACGTGAAATAGCAAATGCGTGTAGGTCGCTGTTGCTGTATCAGTATTCCTCCAAGCATCTAGCGTGATGTTCCCAGCTAGTCTTGGTCCCTTGTGTGCTACTCCTTCTAGCCACCTTACCTTTGAACCCCCTTATGCACTCATGTTTTTGTAAAGAGTTACATTGTCCTTTGTCATAGCCGTGCTCTTCCAATCATTGCCTGCCTAGATAACTGTGTGCTCGTCTGTCTGCCTTGATGTAATTATTGGCACCGTTACGCCGAATAGTCTTCTGAGAGTGAGCCGCGCTAGCATCGCAACCTGTAGCATATCTGAAGGACGATCCCCATCAACTTGAAGGCAATACAGGTCGGTACCGCACATCATCAATTTACTGTCAATGTCGTGCACCGCTAGATCGCCAAGTTGGCTCATTGCTGGGTCTTACTGACCAGCGCTACGCCGGTTGAGCTGATGCATCGTCCCTCCAAGTCATTTCTCCCCTCACTTCTCAGTATGCCCGCTTAAGTCACCAAGCTACACTATCAAAATCAAGACACAGTATCATCAACGCTGGTGATGGTCTCGCAGCTGCTTCCAAGTGGTCGGGGATTATGGAGCGCCGGTGGGAGAGAATTCCATGACCTTTGTACTGTATGGTTGTTATGTTCAATCTGTCAATCACTCAGATAGATAGAAGGAACGCTTGTTCGCCCGATCCGGTGGCGTAGCAGATCATTAACCCGACGTGGAATGGATACTGTACAGGACAGGACAGTACATCAATCATCGTTTGATACTCTAGACAAATTCCATCTGCTTGACTGGAACGGGATGTTAGGAAATCAAGGTATACTCGTTGCCTTCGTTATTGTCGCGTAGTCGTCAGTAGTCGTCGGTGAATACTACCCGACTTGCCCGCCTTTATGTCGAAGGGGTCCGGGCGAAGTAATACCCGTCCCCGTCGCTGGACGCGTGGGGCAGCTCCACACGAAAAAAGCTATTTCCAATCTTGGCCATTGTTACCAGGTACACGAAATTTGACTTGTGACTTGTCTTTGGACACCCTCGTTTCCAGTGCCTACGAGATGCGATGATCCCTTAACCCGCAAGCGTTTCGATCAGCTAGTAGTGATCAGCTGCAGAAAGAATATATAAACGCTCTCGAGGCAGGACCTAGTGACCCCATTCTCGGAGCAGGTCTCTAAGCTTGACGCTTTTGTCCATATTCCTCCATTCCTTTAGTCCCTTTTGCTTAGGTTTCTTTCATTTGGTCCGTTGCATTGCTGGCCATGGCAGCAAAACTTTTCTCCTTCTATCTTCTCGCCGCAGCAGGTTTCGAGATTGCTAGGGCAGGTACGTCTCATAACTTCCATTGACTTGCCGACTTGCCGACTGACTGCACCGTTGCCAGTCCCTCTGAACATTCATTATTCGCGAGCGGCTCAATGCAGCAAAAGCCAGCAGAGTGTCGCTTCTGGACTCCAGCAGATGAGCGCCGCACTCATGCAGCTCACCGCACAGATGCAGCTCGGGTTCGTTGCAAATCCACACTACCGTTGCTCTACGACTAAGGGCATTTTAGGAACTGCTCTGCCTCGCTCGCGGCCAATAGCACATCGGTGTGCGCCGCGGCGAATGCTACCATGATGTTATGCCCACCCGCGGCTGCGAACGCGACGGGCATAATCTGCGACAACAACGCCGCCGTGGCATCATGTCTTTCAACGGCGGCCAACGCGACGAGCGTGAACTGCACCAGTCCTGCGGTCATGGCATGCTTGGCTGGCTCCGTCAACTCGACTGCGGCGATCAATGCGACGAGCCTGAACTGCACCAGCGCCGCATGTTTGGCAGGCTCTGCCAATTCCACCGCAGCAGCCAACGCGACGAGCGTGGACTGCACCAGTCCTGCAGTCATGGCATGCTTGGCTAGCTCCGTAAACTCGACTGCGGCAGTCAATGCGACGAGCCTGAACTGCACTAGTGCCGCATGCTTGGCAGGCTCTGCTAACTCCACCGCGGCAGCCAACGCGACGAGCGTGAACTGCACCAGTCCTGCGGTCATGGCATGCTTGGCTGCCTCTGTCAACTCCACCGCGGCGGCCAACGCGACGAGCATGATCTGCGCCAACAGCACCGCCGTGGCATGTCCTGCTGCAGCAGTCAACGCGACGGGCATGAACTGCACCGCCGTCATGGCATGCTTGGCGGGGTCTGCTAACTCCACTGCGGCAGCCAACGCGACGAGCACGAACTGCACATCCCCTGCCGTCATGGCATGCTTGACGGGCGCTGCTAACAGCACCGCGGTGGTCAACGCGACGAGCGTGAACTGCACGGCTGTCATGGCATGCATGGCGGGCTCTGCTAACTCTTCCTCCGTTTTGTCCAACAACTGCTCCGTTTGCGCTTTGTCACTCAACAACACCGCGGTCAACTGCAACGCTACGTCCGCTGCTAGTGCAATGGTCATAACAAACGCACAGTCCTACGTCCAGATGGCGCAGAATGCCCTCTCGGCACTCATGTCAGGACAGCAGTCGGCTGATGCGGCTCAAGTCAATGGGAACATTACGCTCGCAATGGATGCATTGAGCAGCATGAACTCGTACGTTGCTTTTCGTGCCGTTCTTTCATCCCTGAAACTTAATTGGTGTTGAACCAGCCCTGCGGCTAAGTCGTCGATGAAAAAGATAATGAAGGTCATGCAATCCGTGGCGAAGGCAGGGAAGGCACTGGGGAAAGGCTGTGGTCATCCTTGATCTTTTTTGATCTTTCTGCTTTTTTTTTTTTTTTACTTCTTTGTACAAAAAGTGTATGCTCGGCCAATGTAAGAACCCAAAAGGCGATGGGAGGACTTTGGACCAAAATTTTGGAGTGCCTCACAACCACGGGACAACAATCCGGCGGAAGCCGCCACCACAGGCGCGGTCGGTAAGGTTTGAGCCGGCCCCGAGTTCCAGAAGGTGCGGTGTTTCCCGCGAAACTTTCGGCTTAGTGGTATTCTGGCACCTCAACACCGTCACAGCCAGTATACACAAATGGGTCTATACTGAACTGGATCACGGTCCTCCAAACAAATTCCCGCACTGAATATAGTGGCTTGTCGACGGGCGTCATATTCAAACTTTATGTTTGTGGACTTGGGCATGTCAAGAGATGTCTGTGTATTCGTGTTTCTGTAACACCGTACTGTCCGTGGCTACGTGCTGGGCTGGTTGATACGTAGCTTGCCCGTGCCAGTACCGTACCTGTACATCTGCGCAGCAAGTGTGGGTACCCGACGTACACGGGGTGTCGCCGCCCCCACTACTCGGCTCGTTGTCTACGCCAGTTCGTAGATAGCAGGGAGAATTCTCGTGACGCGCTGTGCGCGGTACACATGTCAAAGCCAAGGACCCTGCTGAAACATCTTGCCCTTCGGAACTCGGTTGTTTCGGCCTGGCCTTCCGAATCGCACTTTCTCACACCCATCGGGTTACTTTTGATGCTTGCGGTGGCCCGAATCGGTCCTGCACGAATCCAGGACTTACAAGCTTAGCGCCACCTGCTTCTCTCTGTTACAATATGCCCGTCTACCGTAACCAGCCCAATTCAATCGCTAGGTACAACAACTTGGATAATGTGCGCCTTCAGCGGGTATCAACCGATTAGCGTCGAGAACCCTTCTCTGTCTGTCCTTGGAACTTGAATTTGGAACACTCTGCACTGCTTCCCGTAAAAATTTTTGTCGACTGAACGGGACCGGCCGATTGTCCCTTGATGTTTGACCGGCTGCAGTAGTGGAGGGTCAAATCTCACAGGGCACCATGCGGATCCTCCGTCACGCGGTCTAGTCATCCTGACTGGCGACAGTGTCGGCAGCGCTATGTTGACCCCACAGGACCAGAAGTTCGTGCTGGCTTGTCTCCCGCCCCCCTTCGTAGTCCACGCTAGTGATCTACCCCAAGTCGCCGATGATAGAGTCCTCCCGGACAGCAGCGGCGTAGTCGTACTGTAGCGCAGCGCTACGAAGGTGAGCTCGAAGGTACCGTGTAGGCTGTCAGCTGCCTTGAATATACTATGGCTCGCATCGTGCAGCGCAAATCAGTCTTAACGAGGCGCAACCTGAGAGAGATGTGTGGTCTCGCCGGGGAGCACGACTCTCAGCACCGCCCCAGACTGAGAGCTGCACCACAACGATGAAATCAAAATTAGGAGGGGGCGACGACCGCTCCAACAATCACCATCAAACCTAGCCCGCCTTCGGTGCTTATATTGATTGATCGCCGTCGCCTCATATCGACTTGAAGGAGCCGCCCCTATACTGGCGCGGGATCAGACTCAAGGACGATGGCACAAACAGCCCCGGCGAACCAAACTAAACATAAAATCTCGTCCACTGGCCCCCCTCCACGGCACGCCGTACCACCTGGGAGCCATTATCCACTCTAAATTGGGCCCTCGACATCCTGGAAAAAAAGACATGTCCTTGCCAGTCCTGCCATTCTTGATCGCCGCCTGAGGCGAGGTCTGCCGCCGACACCCACACGATTGAGACAGGCTCGACCGCATGGGTCTTCCCCCCGCCCCCGCGACGCGCGGCAGATCAGGGTCGCGCCGCTCATGCGCCCGGGCCGCCGCCGAGTCACGGTACTCCCCGATGAGCTGCACAACAATCGTGTCGTGCCCCGCGTCATCCGGCGCAACGACCATCAGTCACGATGCCACAAACGCGCAAAGTACGACGAGCACGGACGCGATGCGTCCCCCCCGGGGTCCGCACGAGCACCGCACTGACGCCGCCATCGCGGCCCTTCATCGCTGTCGTTGTTGCTGTCGTAGTGGTACGCCGCGTGGCGTGGTTGGTTCAGACTCGGATCTTTTCGCGATTTCTAGCGGAGGTGAGTTGCCAGTGGTTCACAGGGTGGCCATCACCTCCCATCAGACGGACCCGATGGGTTAAATATAGTATATCGCCCGGCTGTCACGGTTCTCTAGTAGGCTAGCAAGATGGGTCCTTAATCTCTTTGGTGGTAAGTACTCTATGCCGGATATCGCAAGCGCAGGGGTTGTTGGCATGAGTGCCTAGTTAGGCTGGGATCTTGTGTGCGATGGTCAGAATCATGTTTCGCAGAAGAGTGCGTACAGAAGAGTACTGGTACGCCGCGGACCGCACACGACTCTCGCTGGCGCACATTGAGGAATACTGACAACGAAGCACGTAACTTGCGCATGCGCTCGACGGGGGGCCACAGCCGCCGTGTCTGGCGTCCAATTTTCACGCAAAGGCAATCAGAACATCCGTGTCCTTTTCGTCATTTCTATTCCTGTCCAAAGTCAGGAATGTGTGGCTCAGCATCGAGCCATAAGTCATGCAAAGTGCAGTATTGTACCAACAAAAAAAAGCAGCAGGAACCACAAACAATCCAGTCCAGAATTCGAGAGGGTCGTCAGTTTGTGAGATAGAGGTCAGGTATACACTAGATGATGCACTGGATATATATATCTATCGTGACATCGACTGGAAGAAAACAAGAAGGCAAAAAGGCGAGAATCATTTTTACCCCCCCCCCAAACGCAGGCAGCACTGACAGACAGCGATCTGCGTGTTCAGCTCCTGTCGAAATACGCGACCAGCTCGCCTACCGGCGCACGCGGCTTCCCAGCGACGACCCTGGGCGGGCGCGGCGCGACCTTGGCGCGCGCCTCGACCTCCTCGCGGCGCACGACGAGCGGATCGCGGAATCCGGCAGACGTCGAGGAGGACCACGACAGGCGGTGCCGCGCGTCCCGCTCGTCCTCCACCGCGGTGCGGTCCGTACTCTGCGCACGCATCCGCGCCGGATTCGTTCGCCCCGCGGACGCTGCGGAGGCGGAGGCAGAGGTCGTGCTGCTATGTGTATGTGTGCCACTTGTCCCGGCGGTCATCTGCGTATATGCGCGCGTGCGGCGCGGGGGCGAGGGCGGTACCGAGTCCGCGCTCGTATCGGTATCGTCCCCAGCCCCAGCCCCGGTCCCGAATCCGAATCCGAATCCGTTCTTCCTCAGCTGCCCGCTGTAGTGCGGTTGGCCCGTGTCCCTTCTCTGCTGCTGCTGGGCGGTAGTAGCGTGCCTTCCTGCCGAGCGGCCGATCGTACGTTCGACCCTGTCCTCTTCCTCCGTGTCGTCGCCGACGGATATCGGGGGCGGAGATGAGGACATGCGCGGTTTCATGATCGGTTCGCCGAGCGCGACCGTGTAGCGTTTGCGTGGCGTCGGGCTGATGCTCGACGATCGTGGGTGTGGCGGCTGTGGCGGTGCTACCAATGCGACTCCTGTCCGCGGCAGGCCAGAGGGAGCAGATATCGTGGGCGGCGGGGAGGCGGCAGGAAGACCGGCGACAGATACGGGATGGGAGCGCGTGGCAGCGGCGGCGAAGGCGGCGGGCGACACGGACGACGAGGTGCTCGCCGTGGGCGGTGATCGTGGTGGTGAAAGCGAGCCCTGGGCGACTACTGAGCCTGAGGGAGAGGTGTAGTCCCCTGTTGGATACGGTAGCCGCGAGCGGGGCTGCTCCGCACGGATGGCTGAGGGGGGTATGAAAGGTGGGCTGACCGAGTCGCGCCGGCGGAGGTCGCTGTACGACGACACGCGAGAGACTGTGGGCTGAGGAGTATTGGGTGGGAGAGAATGGGAGTGGACCGTAATGGAAGAACTCGTCTGTGCGTGAATCGCGAAGGACGAGTTGGTCTGGGGTGCGGTGGACACGGCTTGTGCCGAAACACGCGAGGGTAGGGTGGATAGGATAGCGGGCGCCGTTACGAGTTTGGCCATCTCCCGTCCCAGCTCGCCGATGCGGCCTTGCACCTCCAAGAGTTCATCGCGCATTTCGTTCACGGACCCTTCCAAGGCAGAGGGTTCACTGGTCCTTGAGACGTCCCCCTTCTCACCATCCTTGTCGTTCTCCTTCTCGACAAGCCATCGTTCAACATCACCCATGCGATCCTCGAGCGCGCGAACGTGTCCAACGGTCCACTTTTCGAGCTTTTCGAAACGCCGTGCGATGATGAGGAGCGTGCCAGGGACATCAAGCGTACCCTGATCGTTGAATTGCGCGTAGAGCGGAGGGGGTCCACGAGAAGGCGACCGAGATGTTGACCGAGACGGCGATGCCGTGGGACCCTCCAGAAGGCGCCGAGGACTTGGGTTTAGACTGGGTGGGAGACTAGAGGGAAGGCCCTGAGATCCGGGGGTCGGGGAAGATGGCGCAGAGAGCGAGGTGTACTGTGGAGAGGGCTTGGGGGGCGTGGCAAGGCTGAGCAAAGCCGGGTTACTGTACTTGCTATCGGATGTCGCAGGCCAGTCTGAGGTGCGTTTCCTATCCTTCTCTGCCTTCTTGGCTTCCTTCTTCTCGCGCTTTTCTTTGTCCTTGGTCTCTTGAATGACCTGTTGAGCGGCGGTGAGTGGTTCCTTTGTCGGGGTGAGGCGATTCTTGGCGGCGGACCACCACGAGGAGACACCGCCGTCGCGCTGGGAGGGAGTAGGGGATGGATTTTCGTATGAAGGTACGGACTGCGAGCGAGCAGGAGAAACGGGCTTGGGAGAGCTGTGGTTGGTGTTCAGCATTGCAAGCACCTTCTCTTCCATGAGGCGGCGCTCCTCAGCCTCCTGGGTCAGGATGCGTTCTGCCTCGCGCCGGGAACGATCGCGTTCACGTTCGGCCTCCCGTTCGAGTTCTTCGTCCGTGGGAAGGCTCGGGGGAACGGCGCCGCCTACGCCACTGACGAGGGAGCCCACGCGTTGGGCAAAGCTGGACGCGAACTTGGAAATGGACGGATTTGGAGATTGAGAGCGTTGACCCCATGTGACATCGGGGTCATCGTCGCCACCGCCGTCGTCATCATCAGATCCGTCCTCGCTTTCTACCTCACCGGTGTGAGGGTCAACCTTGAAACCGGAACGAAGTGGAGAAGGTGACCTCGGACGAGGGTAGTTATTACCGTACACAGGCTGTGGCTAAGACCAAACGAAGCTTCAGAAGGCAGGGAAGGAGGATATAAACGTTCCAACGGGGATCAACTTACGATGTCGATGGTCGAAGGGGTCGGAGGCGGCAATGCGGGCGGGGGAACTCGTCGTTGTTGAGGTTTGAATTGAGAATCCGGGGGCGGTGGTACGAGGCCGTTTGAGATGGAGAGGGAGGTGCTGTGAGAGTGTTGTGAAGAGGCCATCTTGACTTGACTGGCCTCAACACGCGACCGCGACGAGCTCCCATCCCAAAGCAGCCCAAAACAGAGTCTCGTCTCGGAATAACCCGTTTTGTTTCTCATCCCTCAACGGGCAACATCAATCAATGGACGGCTCAGCATCCACCCTCGAGCCTCTCTTTGCCTTTTTATCTTATGCTCTCATACAGGCAGAGTCTGCCTTCTACAAAATACCCGGATCCCATGTCGTCGCTCGCTACGTCAAATCCTCTCATCAGAACGATCCAGGTCGCACCGTCCTGGAAATTCTCCTTGCTCTTTTCGCAATTCGCACACTTCTTCAATCTCGTACACGCGCAGACAACGGTGAAAAACACTTTATTCAATTTTCCAAGAAGGTAGGTCGGTCGTCTTTCCACGCTGGCGCGTACTCTGACCGTGTTTGAACCTCCTCAGGAAATCGACGAGCTCGTGGAGGAATGGTCCCCAGAGCCTCTAGGTGCTCCGCTCACAGCAGAAGAGCAGTCTGATCTTGCATCGATTCCGGTAGTCTCTGGAGCGAACGGACCCAGGCCCAAACTTGCCAACACCGGCAAGCAGGTGCTTAATCTGGCTAGCTACAACTTTACAGGCCTCGCAGGGAATGAAACTATCAAGGAGCGCGCCATCGAAACCCTTCGGAAATACGGTGTGGGTAGCTGTGGCCCACCTGGATTCTACGGGACTATTGGTGCGTCCTATGTGCTCTCCAGCTAGTCATGTGCAGTCTTGACAACGGACACTCGTAGACGTGCACATGGACCTTGAGCGCGACATCGCCGACTTTCTTGGCACAGAGGCCGCTATTCTCTACTCTCAAGCTTTCACATCGATTCCCTCGATCATTGCTGCCTTTGCAAAGCGTGGTGATATCATCGTAGCCGACCGGGGCGTCAATTTCGCTCTTCAGAAGGGCCTGCAGATCTCCCGTTCCACCATTCGCTGGTTCGATCACAATGACCTCAAAAGCCTCGAAGAGGTCCTCCAGAACGTTGAAAAGGAGCGTCGCAAACGTCGCGGACCCCTCACGAGACGATTTATTGTCACTGAGGGCATCTTTGAGAAAAATGGTGCCATAGCCGATTTACCAAAACTAGTAAGTCACCCGCCCGTGTCCGAAGAGTGATATCGAGACGCATTCGAACGCCTCCCTCTCACCCAGATCGAGCTCAAGCACAAATACAAGTATCGCCTCATTCTTGACGAGAGCATCTCCTTTGGCACTGTAGGCCGAACCGGACGCGGTCTTACTGAACTATACAATGTTCCCGTACGCGTCCCTTCCTATCCATCCACCACGTTGTTGAAATATGTGTCGTACAGGCCACCCAAATTGACATGCTTCTCGGCTCAGTGGCCAATGGCCTAAATTCATCAGGCGGTTTCTGCGCCGGCTCGCGCATCGTCGTCGACCACCAGCGTATCAACGGCACCTCATTCGTCTTCTCCGCCGCCGTCCCCGCCCTCCTCGCCGTTTCCGCCTCAGAAGGCATCAACATCCTCCGCAACACGCCCTCGATCCTCGGCACGCTCCAAGAGAACATCCGCGCAATCCGCGCGATCCTCGAGCGCGTCGATTGCATCACGATACCCTCCCATACAGCCTCCCCCATCATCCACATCCACGTGCGCCCTCCCTCAGCGTCCGCAACGCATCTGCTCCCCACCGCTCCCGCGAAGCAATCGAACTCCGCCAGCCCCGCCGGGCGGGACGCGCAGTCCTTCGATATTGTGACCGAGGAGCGGCTGCTGCAGGATATCGTGGACGAGGCACTTGCGCAGGGCGTGTGGATCACGCGTGCACGACGGCTGAGGGGCCAAGAGGTCGTCGAGGCGCGCCCTAGCATCCGCCTCGCTGTCACCGCCGCGCTGTCGCGGAAGGAGTGCGAGCGCGCCGCGAGCGTGATCAAGGCTGCTGCCGTGAAAGTGCTCGGCAAACGCAAGTGAGCACCGAACCGGGAGACGTGCTGTAGACTACATTATTTCTTTTAGTACTATTGACGCATGCATGCCACATTGTTTTGTGTTACTGGACCATAATACCACAGTACTACAACCGTTATCAATATTTTGGACAACCCTTTTGAAAGACATTCTGAGGGGGCTTTGGGCGGTGTCAATTGCGTCCGTTGTAAAAAGTAAAATGTCTACGGCGTATGGTTTATTACATAACGCCAGTCGACGATGGCCTGGCAGAGTGCCTCAATGCCTCAACCTCCAACCTCGACAGCGCGGGATATCATGATCATGGCCGTGCATCGTTCCTGGCGCAAAAAGAAAAAAAAAAATCAAAATCAAAATCGGTGATATAACCAGCACTGTCCCCGTGGGCCCAATTGTCCAGACATGACCAGTTCGCTCTAAGTTACGACCTAGCCCAAGCAGTTCTTTGCGCGCGCGCAGCCCGCCATCACTGCGATCGGACCAGGCAGGTATCCATCAGATTAGACAGGCAGGCAGCGTCACGATAGGTAGGTGACGCACTCTAGGGGGCGGAGGGCGCCGCCCGTTGTGTTTCCTCCAGCTCGACTTCGTTGTCGTCGTCGTTGCTGCAAGCGACCAGAAACTTGAAGGCAGTCGCGGAAGAGGCTGCGCGTCGCGCGTCCGAGTCCGAGTCGAGGACTTGGTCCATCTCGGGGGTACCCATGTGGGATACAACCGCTAGCACTAGTATACCTTTTTCTTTCTCCTCTCCCCCCAGGTCTTGTTCCCGTGTTTAAGGTGTTAATAATGGTCGGAAGGGCTGCTCCAGCGATTGGTCGAAAGAAGAAGGCGGTTTTCTGGTCTTTTCTCATATGAATGCGTAGGTTGGGCGCGCGTGGCTGGAGGGTTCTTTCTCTCTAGTTATGCCTGCTTGTCTGTGTTCACTCAGGTGCTTTGCTGCCGCTACTAAGCGGACTGACTGCAAGTCAGAGTGGAAGCGGTGGTACGTACACCATTCGCGTTCTTTGATCCTCCCACCTCTTATTCAAATTCAGGTGCGACTCGTCCTTGTAACTTATCTGTTGCACGTTGGTGGCTTTTGACGCGAACCCCAAGTTTACGCGATCTGCATGCAACCCAGGGACTTGTGCACTCCTAAGTGTATGTCGAAAGTAATGAACCTCTCACGTGTTTCTGAAACGGCAGTTGACGATACACTTAAAAATTGGTGTCCACCAGTGCGCAGCACTGTTTACTACCCGCTGATATACGGGTTTCATATGCAGACGCGTCAAGAGGATCTACACGAGGGTGCTCTTCGCAGCAACGAGTTCTCCCACGTGGCGGCGGAATGCGAAAAATCCTAAAAGGAAGGGGGTTAATAGGTTAGAGCAACCACCACCACAAGACGGGCCGGGCTGCCAGGGAATCCAACGTGTCGGCCGTCATGATATGATGTGGCTAACTGCGCCAGCGAGAAGTAGCAAAGCCAACGCCAATTGGCTCGTTTTGGTAATCCCTTTGTCGTCCTTTAGTGCGCCCGTGGCGGACTAATTTGGGTTTACGATCTGGCAGCCAATTTTAGGTTAGGGCGAGAGAGCGGTCTGTGTGTCCTAAGTTATCTAACTTATCACGGTGATACTACTGTTTTCAACGCGGTTGCTGTGACCCTGGTGTGTCCTGAGACTAGAAGACCTAATCGCGATTCGCCGCAAGACAGCTATGCCAGCTGTGGAATAAAGGCGATAGCTCCGGGTGGACATAGACACACCCTGGTTAGTTTAGCCCAGGCCTGTCGCTATCGAGAACTTGAAGGATCTTCTCGAGTTTGCCTAGGCACTCAGCTATGAAGTAACTTTGCGAGTCCACAGTGTGGCGCGAAGCCTAGCCGAGGAGCCCCCGTGCGCGTGACACCCGAGCCGTGTAATGGGTCGCTCATGAGCGCTAGCCAGGCACAAACTCAGTTCTGCCCCGCTCGGAACAAGATACCAAAACCAAAATTAGCCCAACGTTTACTCGTTGTTAAGGATGCTCATATCATGGAAAGCGAAAGCTGATGTAGGTCTATCCCCCCAAAATGTGGATTGTCAATGCGGTATTGGATGGATGATAACATAGACATAGACTGCAAGACAATAAGGTCACCGTCGTCGTCCGTGTCCTGCCGACGCTAATATGCTTTTTAATATCACGTGATCCAACACATCGGAGGAGATTAGATCCTATGTCATGGTTTAGCGAGAAGAAGCGACGAGAATAAACCTATTCCAAGTCAAGGCCGTTGAACTGCGGGCGGGTATCTTTGCACTGGGATCTTGACGATCTACCGCCCAATATCAATGTCAGTCAGGGATATTTTTTTCGGGTACAGTAAACACAACCATAGCACTACAGTAGGCTCCCTCCTAAACCATACCTCTCGGGAAAGGCCCAGAGGTATGGGTTATTAGGGAGCATGGAGTATGCGAGTAGAGCCATACTGCCAAGGCACCAACTTGGGAAATCCGAAAATGTATGTCCTATGAGGGAGTATGGGTTATACCTGGTATGTGTTAGGAGGGAGTCTGTACTGTACGCGTGGGTTGATTTGATTTTCCGAGGGTGATACAGCGCATAGAGGAGATAAGCGGACTTTACCTAGTGGATCAGTCAGTCAGTTTGAAAACAAAAGACTGTCAAGGGTGACTAGTATGATGGGACGTGGATCGAGTCAGCATTGAGTGTACGGGATTGAATTGAAATAAAACAAAGGTAAAGGGAGTACAAGGGTGAGGTATTCTTGGAAAGGCAAGGCTTGTGCGGAAGCGAGGCTTATTTTGCGGGGGGTCGCGATGGGACGTTTGAAGGCTAAGGGACGGTGCAGAGCGACAGATATAAACAAAGGATTCCATCGGTAGAGTCAATTCCCAAAGGGGGCAACAAACGAATACCCAAAAGAGCGCGTCCCACTACGTCCTCCACACTCCTTTCGTTGTTCCTCTTTCGAGCTTTCGCTTTCTTCGTATCTTTCTCTCCTTATATTTAAGCCTTTGTCCTTTTACTTTCCTTACTTTGCTCAGGAAGCGGATCATCAGTCAGTCTCTCTTCTCAGCTCTTCCCTACATTCAAAACCCTCCAAAGTCTCTTCCAATCTTCGACATGTTCCACGTTCCAGCTCGCCCAGTACAGCAGCAACACCACGCGATGTACCAGCATCAGCATTCCGCCGCACCTCTTCCCAACCTCCAACTTCCGCGCACCCTCACTCGCCCAGCATTCACCGAGGTGCAACGCGAGGCCATTCTTGCAGTGGAGCCCAACCTCGGGCAGGTGCCTTTCGAGTATATTCGAAAAGGCCTTCACGCGCGAGGAGAAGAGTGCGTCTAACATTCCCTACTCTCACTTTTTTTTTTCAACTGACCGCGTAATTTTCTTTTTTTTTCACTTTTTTTTTGGCAGACTTATGGCCTCAGTTAACGCGGCCCAGGTACCACCGCAGCTCCCGCGCGCCCGTCTACCCGCATCTTTTGACATCGCCCCAACGCGCGGCACACCCCCAACACACATCCTAGCCGTCCAATCGAGCCCGTCCTCCAAGCACCCCGTCTCAGACGCCGTCTTCCTCGTCCCCACGCACCACATCGTCCTAGCCGCGAACTGTGCGCACATCCCGCGCATCCCCGTCTCGCGCGCGCAAATGCGCTCGAACGGCATGCTCGCCGTCCCCGTCATGCCCCTCGTCGTGCCGCACGCGGAGGCATTTGCCCCGCTCCACGCCTTCCTCGTCGCGCACCGGCTGGACCGGCTCATGAGCGCCCTCCTCCCCGTCCCGTCTTCGATGCTCTCCGGCGCGCGCGCTGGCAGTACCCGCGGCCCCTTTGCGCACATTTCCGCGCCCCAGGTCGCCACATTCCTCGCCGCGAGCGCCGCGGGCGACAAAATGAGCGCTCTGATGGCCCTCACGCGCACAGTCAGTGCCATCTGGCGCAACGCGTGCGCGCTTGGCATCTTTGACCGCGACCTCTGGGCCGCTCTCGACTTTTCGTGGGAGGTCATCCTTGGCGCCATGAACATGGTCGCCACCGGTGCGGTGTAGAGAAATTTCCGCAAAACACCCGGCAAACACGTCCTTTTTTTCTCCTTGTGGAAGCTCCGCTTTCGGAGTTGTGTCTAGACTCTATTTCCTCTGCTATCTCTCATAGGACCGCCGTGTCGTGTCCCGCCCTTAGCCGCGCGGCGCGATGGAATTGGGCACATGCATATCTTTGCTATCGCTGTATCTCTAGCTCTTTATCCCCCTCCAAAACCCCTCCCCCGGGCCTCGGATATACCTCAACGTAGGAGGCCGCTGGTACCCTAATACCTTTCACGCACGTGTCGCGTAATCCATCTACCCTTATCCGGTGTTCTCCCTTTCTCGCCCGCGATACAACCTACAACACAATGTTAATTTATCGTGTATTGAACGTTTGCACAGAGGCCGCAATCAATTGTATCTTCTTTTTTTGCGTTTTATAACCCTTTTTGAGTGATCTCGGAGCTGCGAGCGTAGGCTTCCGAGGTCGGGGCAAGTGGCAGGGCCTGTGCATCCATCTGTTGACATGTCTGACTTAACCGAGTGTACAGTGTGACAGATCTGATAGATGTGTCCCTGAGTGTCAGGTTGCATATGGGACGGCACGGCCTGCGGTGGCATTAATATCAACATATCGATTCTCGTTGCTCGTTGACTAGGTTAGCCCGTGGCGCGGATGGGAGCGGCGGGACGAGTCAACAAGTAACCAAAAAAAAACCGTATAGTTGCGATAGTTGGATTCACTCAACACATGGGCCACAGGAGGACATAGACGACAGTCACGGTGCACTCGGCACTTAGACTCGGCACCGATCGCATGCGTCAGTGTGAGTGAGGTGAGGTGATGGGAAAATACCCGGGCCGGAAGTAGCCAATGTGATGGCGGTGACGTCTTTTTTGTTTTTGCGCACCACGCACTGCACAGTGGCGAGCGCCACTTGCCACTAACGCATCTCTAGTCATGCTGGGTGCCATCGTGATCAAGTGATGGTTCGACAGGCCCCACAGCCGTTTCGGTCCCGGCGGTTGCATCAATGAGAGATATCAGTTACCTGCAGGGCCGTACTACGCGTGTCTGATGACCCCAACGCAAACGGAAAATCAAATCAGGATGGCTGGGATGGTGCGACCAGGGGACCAGGATGGAAATGTTCTCAGCTGACTCACATATCCTCCCCCAGCTTAGTGGAGAGGGAAAAAAAAAAAGCATCGCGCCTTTACCGCCACTGTCTAGAGAGAGCCTGCCAGATGGCTCGTCCCGCCCCACTCATCTCGTAGATAAGAATCTATGCGCATCCGCCGGGCGCCTGCCGTCGTAGTGCCGACAAGGGTCCATCAATGTGGTCTGCACGTAACTTGTATTCTTGTAAGATTCAGCGCTGATCACGGCACATGGGAATGGGAATAGGTGTGGCTTATTGGTGGCCTACAGTATTTGGAACCTGAGGTAGACTCAGGCTACTAGTAGTCGATCGAACCAAGCTAGACGACCGCTCCCCGACTTGCGCTCGCGTTTGAGTACGGTATGTAGATGTTATTCAGGGCAAGGTAGTCCGAATGACGGTTGGGAGGTGACATAAACCCACTCGGGGACCGGAAAGATTACGCGGTGCGAGAAACACATTCCTGAACCCTTGCACTGGCATTTGCTTATTTCATCCAAGTGAGCATAGGAGGATGCGGCCTGGCAGCAAGTGTGTCGATTAGAAAGCTCACCGTGTGCGGAAGAGAAGACTTCACAATACTCCTGTGTGGCAACCTGGCCGCGGTATCCACAAACCCATCGACGCTTTCCTGCAACTGGCCTATGATTCCAGCGCATGCCGCGCCTCCGAATAGCAGAGAGGATGAAATCGCTACCGACACAAGCGTGTGTTCAACAAAGTCATAGCAAGTACTATGCCTCACTGCGGCGTTGGGGTGAAGTAGCAGAGTGTACGACGATGGATCGTTTCCCGCACATAGTTCTCTGACCCCCGCTTTGCCGAATAGTCACTGCCTGGTCTGGCCGTTTGATGAGAGTGTGGTGAGATTTTGACGAATTGAAATGGGGAAGCCGAAGATATCAACCGACCGGGAATTAACGTAGGCACAGAATATGACGTAACTAAGTGTCGATGAAGTTGAATAATTTTCAACCCTTTCACTTCGACAGTGACGACGGTGGGAAGGCATTGGCCCCGGGGGAGTTGCCAACGTCCCAGGAGGGCGCGCCGTAAAACAAGGGTTCCCGTTCTTAGGGAACTGTAGACGTTTCAACATTTTTCAGGACTCGAGGGCTCACACGATATGAATTTAACTTGTTCAGTTGTCCTGCTTTTATTTGTTGCCTTGCCCATTCTTCCAACGCCGCTCTCCGCCGCGAGCGTATCTGACATGTGTGTGAAATGCGCTTTCAACAAGGTATCATAAATAGCTGTCATTCTATTATAGTTCGACGAGGCATTGCACACGCGATCGTATTCCCTGAGTCTGAGAAGGCGGACGGTCCATCAGAAAGTAATGTTTGAAAGTTTGAAATACCCATACAACAGCTCCGAACCTGTAATGGTTACACTCAACATTTCCTGGATCTATACTACAACAGTAATTGCATCATATCGTAGTGTCCACCAATCAACGCTTCATGGAATGGAGTCCCACCATCGTTACACGCTGCCGGAATACGAGTAAAGACTGCACAATATAGTGATGTTCTCCCCGGGTGCCAGATGCAGTGTCCATTCAGTAATACCCGTTATGTGCTTCCCCGCCGCGTTCGCGAAGGAGCTGAGCAACTTGGACATGGCTTTGCGATGCCAGATAGCTTGGAGTCTGGTCCCAGAGGTTCCGGGCATTCACATCTGCGCCGCGTTCGAGAAGGAGCTGAGCAACTTCGAGACGTCCTTCTTGCGACGCCATATGCAATGGGGTGCAGTGGTAGTAGTCCTGGGCATTCACATCTGCGCCGCGTTCGAGAAGGAGTTGAGCAACTTCAAGACGTCCTTCTCGCGACGCCATATGCAATGGGGTGCAGCGGTGGTGATCCCGGGCATTAAAACCTCCGCAGTGCTCGAGAAGGAGTTGAGCAACTTCGAGACGTCCTTCTTGCGACGCCATATGCAATGGGGTCTGCTTCGTCGGGTCCAGGGCATTCGGGTCTGCCCGCTTCTCGAGAAGAAGCTGAGCAACTTCTAGATGTCCCTCTCGCGATGCTATATGCAACAGGGTCTGGCCACTATTATCCAGGGCATCCCCATCTGCACCACGCTCAAGAAGAAGCCGAGCAACGTCGAGACATCCTTCTTTTGGCGCCAAATGCAATGGAGTCCGCTTGCTCTCATCACAGGCATTTGCATCTACGCCATGTTCGAGGAGGAGCTGAGCAACTTCGAGATGTCCTTCTCGCGACGCCCAGTGCAATGGAGTCCACTTGCTGTGGTCCCGGGCATTCGCATTCGCTCCACGTGCGAGTAAAATCCGTACAATTTCGACATGTCCCATTTCAGATGCTACCATCAACGGTGTTTCTTTGTGGGAGTTGCCAACCGCATTTATGTTCTGCCAAGGTACGCTGGCAAGGAAATCGGTTACGTCAAGGATGTTATACGTTGCCGCATAATGTAAGGGAGTTCTTCCGATTTGTGAGGAGCATTTTGACTCTGGGTGTGGTGGCAGGCACCCATCTGGATTATACATCGAGATCCAGATTGAAAAATGTGGTCTGTTCGGGTCAAGGAGGAGTTTAACACCCTCTTGGAGCTGTTGACTGTTGAACTGCGCATGGTTCACCCAATGCTTCGCAGCATAGGCAGCGAGAGGGAAGTTCATGAAGTTATCCTTGCTGACTTCGCCATCCAGAGAAAGAAGGACACTCAGGCAAGCTTTTGCGACCATGTTATGTGCATGTGTCGTGTCGACGTGGTAGCGGGAGCTTCTGTCTCCTGCAGAGGTGAGGCGGCTAGATATCAAGAACTCCTTCACCAATGAATGGCAAAATTGAACCGTCCTCAAAGAATTTATTTCAACGATGGTGAGCAAACCAGGGCACGTCGACAGCACAGCATCTTCTGGATCTTCTGGCCGACAACTCGCCTGCAATTTGGGAAGCGTTCCTGTGTCGAAATCAAATGCAAGGAACTCTGCGAGCTCTTCAACAAGAAGGGGGCGGGAAGACACCAGGACACATTGCAGGAGAAGGCGGGCAGATTCCCACATCGTGTCAGGGATATCTTGTAAGGCGCGCTCATAGGTCCAATCAAGTGTCGCCGGAAATTCATCCAGAGCACGCGGAATACGTAGCGGGTGGCAACCGCGGAGGACTTGCAACTGGCTTGCAACCAGTCCGAACCTGAATTGCAAATATGAGCGATCATCGTCGAGCATCTGCGGAACTAACACCTTACATCCCGTCAGCTTTTTCTGAAAGCGCGTTAATGACCAGTTCCTTGTCCTCCAATCTCCACCTTCGCATACCCGCATCCGAGTTAACAATCGACCTCACATAGTCGACAATGTCTTCAATTTGTCCTCTCTCTTCATGAAGGGAGATGGAATGAGATGTTAAAGGATAAATGATAGTTTTGATGTCGATTTCGGGACGAGCAGTGATGCAGATACGAAGATTTGAAATCCCTAATCCAACAAGTTCCTCCACAAGCATCAGGACCTCCTCACGAGGGTACAACGTGCCAGATGATTTCGGACATTCGTCAACGCCATCCATAATAATGTAGATGGGGGCTTGTCCCGGGCAATTGAGCATGTCCTTAAGACATTGTGTAAGTGCGGCGTCACTGGGATATTGGGAACCGCGACGGTGTGCCGAATAGAAATCGGAAAAAATCTTGGAGTAGGAGTCGGACTGACAATAAAGTTGGAAGAGTAGGGATGAGAGTAAGCTGCGAAGATCCTTCTTTTTGTCGTCTCTATAGTCAAAATAGAAGAAAGCGAGTGATGCTAATCCAGCCTTGTGCATGCGGTTGATGTCCTCGATGATCGCAGAACTTTATGATAAATCAGTTTCCGCGGCGGAAAATATTGGAAATCTGACGTACGAAAGTATGGTTTTCCCCGAGCCAGCTACGAAACTGAGATCGTCAGTCTCTCGCACGGAATGAGAGAATAAAAGCGAGAGACACAGACGTTTCCCATGAATCCATATCAGGGAACCGGATGTTTTCCATTTCGCGAAGGTGTCACCTTGGATGAACCATGCCGCGGTTCCGTTACGGTGTGTTTTGAATGCCCTGCCTTGATCTTCCCACGGATCCCGAGGAGATAGCCAGGTTTGAACGTCTTGCTGGAACTGTTCACCTGTCGTACAATCTCAACATTACTGGTCAGCATTGGCGGCACTAGGAATCACCGACGTTTTGAATTGTTCTTGTCAATCGCAATTTGTTGCGTGATCACTGATTCCCCGTCAGAATAGTCAGATATACTTCAAGTTATTCCCGCTAGTTTAACATACTTAGAGTCTCTCGGACATTGTCTGTAGCTGCCTTGCAATCTGATGCGTACATCAGGGGACTGAATGTGAAAATCAGAGTGGTATTTACTTACCATCCATGACAAGCTTCACATTTTGGACAAGACCATAGACGACCTGGAGGGTCTGCGCTGCGGTTGTCCGAGCTTCATTCTGCGTGACCCTATCTAGCCTCTGCAGCACCCGCTCAATCTCATTATCTCCTAGAAGATTTTTTCCAGTTTTCTCTGCACCGCATTTAGTCCAGTATTGTATTAGAGAGAACGGACTCACGCTGCGATCCTTGCTTCATTTGTTTGGCCGCTAGAGCAAGTGTGAAGAGCAGCTCGACTATCGTGTTCACCACTATCTCTGTCATGGCTGCCGTAGGAGGGATCTTGATATAGATATCAAGTCGGTGAAGGAAAACCGTGATGGACTCGAACAGGTTGACGGGCCCATCGAAGCTCCCGGCACCGTCCATGACAGCCTGACAGACTTGA
Organism: Lactarius sp. MG50; assembly: GCA_003314065.1. Classification (NCBI taxonomy): domain Eukaryota; kingdom Fungi; phylum Basidiomycota; class Agaricomycetes; order Russulales; family Russulaceae; genus Lactarius; species Lactarius sp. MG50. The sequence continues at coordinate 23,698 of QLOZ01002287.1, read as the reverse complement.
ATATCACAATGACATGTAGGCATGATTGAGCGATATGATCACCTTGCTGTCACTCCGTCGAAATTCATGGAAGGCTCGTACTTGTCCTTGAATGAGGGAAATGAGGGACTCAAATGAGTTGCATGTCTGGAGTTGTATGGCGAGTGGATGTTCGATGAGGATTGTTCCCGTGCGGATTTCGTACTCTTTGCAGGCAGCCTGAAAAAGGGCTTGAAAAACCGAGTTGGAAGGGGCACTCATATCAGGAGTCGGGGTAAACCAGATCGCAGGCGGTAGGGTGTGGGCTGCCTTGTTACGTATCGAGATCGAGAACGGCCCGAGCGAACGCAGATACAGTATGGCATTTACCTCTCGATGTTTACATAACAAGATAGAAGATAGATACTCTGATGCCGCGAATCACTGGAAGTTTAAAAATGGACTATGAGACACTTAGGAAGGGACATCGGGAGATAACACGTGAATGGCATCATAGCCATAGCCGACTCGGAACGAGCAACTCAACACACGGCTGCGCCATCCTGGAGTCAATGTACAGAGACCTCCCGTCTTATTGCCCCAAAGCTATTTATTGCGCCCGTAGAACCATATGCACAAGTTTGATTGGGTTGCTGGAGATGCGACCTATGTTGAAAATGTCCAGGTTGGCCCCAGTCGCCCCCAACGATCACCCCTGCCCGTCTATTCTCTCCCGGCCCTAACTTCTTACTACAATTTCCCTTCCATCGGTTGTACAATCGTGACTTGTACCCAGCCCTGTCCATTTTTTCCGGCTCGCTGACTAGCCTCACGGCGGATCGACAGCATTTCACGGTTGCTCTTGGTAAATGTGTCTTCCTGCGCATCAACTATGCCGTGACTACGCCCAGTCGCCACACGGACCAACCTCCGCGGCGTACAACAGTACTATCCCGCACTGGGCCACTTGCGGACTGAACGCAGTTGTGCACTGGATGGCGCCAGCGCCGTGTCTACGCATCCCGGTAGGCGATGAGGGGCGCGCATTCGTGCTCCGGCGACGACGATCGACACGTACGACGTCACCGAAGCGACACTGGCGGACCATTCTGACGGCGGTGGCAGTGCTGATGTTGTGCCGATGGTGAGTGCAGCGCACTCGGACGATACGCCCGTACTGACGAAGTGGATCGGGAGAGCATGTTGAAGGATGCCGAGGAACGCGCATAGGAAGGACGAGTCGTACGGTACGATCAGTGAGAGATAAGAAGATGCAAGTATGTAGTCCGAATGACGCTAAGAGGTGACATAAACCCACTTGAAGTGATCATACATTTCCTCGGAACCGGAAAGACTACACGGTGCCAGGAACACATTCCTGAGTAGAAGCTTTTGGTCTTGTATATTTCACCCGAGTGGGACTAATATTATGTGACCTGGAAGCAAGTGTGATGATTAGAAAGCTCACCGTGTGTGGAAGAGAAACATCGCAATGCTTGTGTGGCACCAGTGTTATCCACAAACCCATCGACGCCTTTCTCTTTCACCTGGCCCATGATGCCAGCACATGCCGCGGCTCTGAAGAGCGAGAGGGTGATGTTGTGACCTACACAGGCGTGCGTTCAATAAAGGCATAGCAGGTAGCAGCTTGCACCGGCAGGCAGTGAAAGAGTTCACTTTGAGTCGGATTTAACGCTTCGCGGTGCCGTCGGCTTTACTAGTAACATCTCACAATGCGGCCAACAGTTGTTTGCTCTCATCCACCATTCTGCCCTGCTCATACAATGTCGCGCCGTATCAAATATTTAAAGCTTAGGAATCTTCCAAAAGCACCTACTTCTCTGAGATCAACGTACGCTTGGAAAAGGACCCTGCTTTATGAAAGAATGTTTAAACTCTAACCGCTCAAGTTCCGCCACACGACGCCCGGTTCAGGCGTGGTCCTCATCATCAACCATACACCACAGTCGACCTTGGAGCTGTTCGACCCGACGTATCCAGGCGTGCACCTCTCACTCAACAAGCGCCAGTCGCTCGCGCCGCACTGGGTCAGCCCGCACTTGACACTCCACGCGTTCCCCAAGGCGTTCCTCAGCAGGCCGGACGCGCCCTACTCCAAGGCTTACAAGCAGCGACCGTACCCCGAGCCTCCGAGGTGCCCGGAGCAGTGCAGCGTGGACATGTCGATGCAGGTTATCGCGTTCAACTCGCGCGTCGGGCTCCGGCCCACCGTGTGTACCAAGATCAAGCGCAGGTCCAAGGAGGTAGTCAGACTGACTCGAATCGTCACGCGTGGCACGGCAGTAGTTTTTACAAATTAGCGTGCGGATTGCAGAATCCGAAAAGGGACAGAGCTTAGTCATAGGTTCGGTGTTCGGCAGTCGATGAGTCGCGCAGGGAACCGAAGGACGTCGGCGTGGATAAGTGGATAGTGCCTGGTGCGTACGTGTGCGTCCGCGTCACCCTCCATTTCATTAGGAAGATTTGCTTACGAGTCTCGTGTAGACTGGACTTACATCGCGCTCCCCACGACAGAGATGTTCCGTATGCCTTTCACGGAGCAGATTGACCTCATGCGTAAAGCGCTCCGGTCCCTTCATCGGCACATCCCCAAGGTTGAAAGGATCCTGAGACGAAATGGGCGTCGAGATGCCACATCGCTGCTCGTTCTTTCGCCACAGAAGCTCCACGTTCCACCATCAAAAAGGTATATATCTAAGTTACATTTGCTATCAGAATGGGAAGAGCTTTGCCAAATACCCACTGCCTGATCTGACCGTTTGATGAGAGCGAGGTGGGATTTCGATGACTTGAGATGGGGAAGTTGAAGATATCAGACCCACCGGGGATTGACGTAGGCATAGGATATGAATAAATGTCGATGAGGTTGAATAATCCCACCCATTACAGCCCTTTCACTTCGACAGTAACGACGGTGGGAAGGCAATAGGGGGTTGCCAACGTCCCAGGAGAGCGCGCTGTAAAATAAGGGACTCTGGTCTCGAGGAATTGTAGATCTACGTTTCAATATTTTCCATGACTCTCAGGCTCACACAGTGTGAATTTAAGTTGTTGCCCCACTTTTGTCTGTTGCCGTGGCCATTCTTCCAACGCCGCGCTCCGCCGCGAGCGTATCCGACATATGTGTGAAATGCCCTTTTAACAAGGTGTCATGAATCGCTGTTATTCTGTTATGGATCGACGAGGCATTGCGCACGCGATCATATTCTCTGAGTCTGAGTAGGGAGTCTGTCCATCAGGAAGGGGGGTGTTCGAGATGCCCATACAGCAGCTCCGAACTTGTAATGGTTACAATCAATATTTCCTGAATCTGTGCTACAACAGTAACTGCATCATATCGTAGTGTCCACCTATTAATGCTTCAGGGAATGGAGTCCCACCATCATTACACGACGTATTGACTGTGATCGTGCCGGAGCACGAGTAGAGACTACACAACATGGTGATGTTCTCCCCGGGTGCCAAATGCAGCGTCCGCTCATTGATACCAGCTATATGCTTTCCTCGCTGCGTTCGCGAAGGAGCTGAGCGATTTGGACATGGCTTCTTTGCGATGCCAGATAACTTGGAGTGTGGCCCCAGAGATCCCGGGCATTCACAATTGCGTCGCGGTCGAGAAGGAGCTGAGAGACTTCGAGACGTCCTTCTCGCGACGCCATATGCAATGGGGTGCAGCGGTTGTGGTCCTGGGCATTCACATCCGCGCCGCGTTCGAGAAGGAGTTGAGCAATTTCGAGATGTCCTTCTCGCGACGCCATATGCAATGGGGTGGTGCAGTGGCGGTCCTGGGCATTCAAACCTCCGCCGCGTTCAAGAAGGAGTTGAGCAACTTCGAGACGTCCTTCTCGCGACGCAATATGTAATGGGGTGCAGCGGTAGTGGTCCTGGGCATTCAAACCTCCGCCGCGTTCGAGAAGGAGTTGAGCAACTTCGAGACGTCCTTCTTGCGACGCTATATGCAATGGAGTGCAGCGGTAGTGGTCCTGGGCATTCACATCCGCGCCGCATTCGAGAAGGAGTTGAGCAACTTCGAGATGTCCTTCTCGCGATGCCATATGCAATGGGGTGCAGCGGTGGTGGTCCTGGGCATTCACATCTGCGCCGCGTTCGAGAAGGAGTTGAGCAACTTCGAGACGTCCCTCTCGCGACGCCATATGCAATGGGGTGCAGCGGTGGTGGTCCTGGGCATTCAAACCTCCGCCGCGTTCGAGAAGGAGTTGAGCAACTTCGAGACGTCCTTCTTGCGACGCCATATGTAATGGGGTCCGCTTCGTCGGATCCCGAGCATTCGGATTTGCCCGCTTCTCAAGAAGAAGCTGAGCAACTTCTAGATGTCCTTCTCGCGATACTATATGCAACGGGGTCTGGCCACTATTATCCAGGGTATTCCCACTGGCCTCTGCACCACGCTCAAGAAGAAGCCGAGCAACGTCGAGACATCCTTCCTCCAACGCCAAATGCAATGGAGTCCGCTTGCTCTCATCACAAGCATTTGCATCTATGCCATGCTCAAGAAGGAGCTGAGCAACTTCGAGATGTCCTTCTCGCGACGCCCAGTGCAATGGAGTCCACTTGCTGTGGTCCCGGGCATTCGCATTCGCTCCACGTGCGAGTAAAATCCGTACAATTTCGACATGTCCCATTTCAGATGCTACCATCAACGGTGTTTCTTTGTGGGAGTTGCCAACCGCATTTATGTTCTGCCAAGGTACGCTGGCAAGGAAATCGGTTATGTCAAGGATGTTATACGTTGCCGCATAATGTAAGGGAGTTCTTCCGATTTGTGAGGAGCATTTTGACTCTGGGTGTGGTGGCAGGCACCCATCTGGATTATACATCGAGATCCAGATTGAAAAATGTGGTCTGTTCGGGTCAAGGAGGAGTTTAACACCCTCTTGGAGCTGTTGACTGTTGAACTGCGCATGGTTCACCCAATGCTTCGCAGCATAGGCAGCGAGAGGGAAGTTCATGAGGTTATCCTTGCTGACTTCACCATCCAGAGAAAGAATGGCACTAAGGCAAGCTTTTGCGACAATGTTATGTGCATGTGTCATGTCGACGTGGTAGCGGGAGCTTCTGTCTCCTGCAGAGGTGAGGCGGCTAGATATCAAGAACTCCTTCACCGAGGAATGGGCAAATTGAACCGTCCTCGAAGAATTTGTTTCAACGATGGTGAACAGACCAGGGCACATCGACAGCACAGCATCTTCTGGATCTTCTGGCCGACAACTCTTCTGCAATTTGGGAAGCGTTCCTGTGTCGAAATCAAATGCAAGGAACTCTGCGAGCTCCTCAACAAGAAGGGGGCGGGAAGATACCAGGACACATTGCAGGAGAAGGTGAGCAGATTCCCACATCGTGTCAGGGATATCTTGTAAGGCACGCTCATAGGTCCAATCAAGTGTCCCCGGAAATACGTCCAGAGCACGTGGAATACGTAGCGGGTGGCAACCGCGGAGGACTTGCAACTGGCTTGCAACCAGTCCGAACCTGAATTGCAAATATGAGCGATCATCGTCGAGCATCTGCGGAACTAACACCTTACATCCCGTCAGCTTTTTCTGAAAGCGCGTTAATGACCAGTTCCTTGTCCTCCAATCTCCACCTTCGCATACCCACATCCGAGTTAACAATCGACCTCACATAGTCGACAATGTCTTCAATTTGTCCTCTCTCTTCATGAAGGGAGATGGAATGAGATGTTAAAGGATGAATGATAGTTTTGATGTCGATTTCGGGACGAGTAGTGATGCAGATACGAAGATTTGAAATCCCTAATCCAACAAGTTCCTCCACAAGCATCAAGACCTCCTCACGAGGATACAGCGTTCCAGATGATTTCGGACATTCGTCAACGCCATCCATAATAATGTAGATTGGGGCTTGTCCCGGGCAATTGAGCATGTCCTTAAGACATTGTGTAAGTGCGGCGTCACTGGGATATTGGGAACCGCGACGGTGTGCCGAATAGAAATCGGAAAAAATCTTGGAGTAGGAGTCGGACTGACAATAAAGTTGGAAGAGTAGGGATGAGAGTAAGCTGCGAAGATCCTTCTTTTTGTCGTCCCTATAGTCAAAATAGAAGAAAGCGAGTGATGCTAATCCAGCCTTGTGCATGCGGTTGATGTCCTCGATGATCGCAGAACTTTATGATAAATCAGTTTCCGCGGCGGAAAATATTGGAAATCTGACGTACGAAAGTATGGTTTTCCCCGAGCCAGCTATGATATTGAGATCGTCAGTCTGTCGCACGGAATGAGAGAATAATAGTGAGAGACAGACGTTTCCCGTGAATCCATATCAGGGAACCGGATGTTTTCCATTCCGCGAAGGTGTCACCTTGAATGAACCATGCCGCGGTTCCGTTATGGTGAGCTTTGAATGCCTTGCTTTGAATTTCCCACGGATCCTGAGGAGATAGCCAGGTTTGAGTGTCTTGCTGGAACTGTTCACCTGTCGTACAATCTCAACATCACTGGTCAGCATTGGCGGCACTAGGAATCACCGACGTTTTGAATTGTTCTTGTCCATCGCAATTTGTTGCGTGGTCACTAGTTCCCGGTCAGAACAGTCAGATATACCGCTGATAACTTCAACTTATTCCCGCAAGTTTAACATACTTAGAGTCTCTCGGACATTGTCTGTAGCTGCCTTGCAGTCTGATACGGATGTCGGGGGACTGAATGTGAAAATGAGAGTGGTATTTACTTACCATGGACGAGACCGTAGACAACCTGGAGGGTCTGCGCTGCTGTTGTCCGAGCTTCATTCTGCGTGACTCTATCTAGCCTCTGCAACACCCGCTCAATCTCATTATCTCCTAGAAGATTTCGTCCAGTTTTCTCTGCACCGCATTTAGTCCAGTATTGTATTATTGTATTAGAGAATGGACTCACGCTGTGATGCTTGCTTCATTTGTTTGGCCGCTAGAGCAAGTGTGAAGAGCAGCTCGACTATCGTGTTCACCACTACCTCTGTCATGGCTGCCGTAGGAGGGATCTTGATATAGATATCAAGTCGGTGAAGGAAAACCGTGATGGACTCGAACAGGTTGACAAGCCCATCGAAGCTCCCAGCACCGTCCACGACAGCCTGACAGACTTGAATATCACACTGACATGTAGGCATGGTTGAGGGATATGATCACCTTGCTGTCGCTCCGTCGAAATTCATGGAAGGCTCGTGCTTGTCCTTGGAGAAGGGAAATGAGGGACTCAAATGAGTTGCATGTCTGGAGTTGTATGGCGAGTGGATGTTCGATGAGGATTGTTCCCGTGCGGATTTCGTATTCCTTGCAGGCAGCCTGAAAGAGGGCTCGAAAAACAGAGTCGGAAGGGGCACTCATATCACGGGTCGAGGTAAACCAGTGGCAGGTTGTGTTGGTATAGGTTAGGGGTGGGGGTATGTGGGCTGCCTTGTTACGTATCGAGATCGAGAACGGCACGAACAAACGCAGTTGCAGTATGGAACGCAGTTATGGCATAGTAGTTGCCTCTCGATGTTTACATAACAAGATAGAAGATAGATAGACCTCCAAATAAAATAATCTCATTCACGCCATTAGAATCTGGCTACTAGTAATCCCAGATTATCGCCACCGAACGGACCCTTAACGCTTCCGAGTCCCGCCATCGTCGGCTTACTAAGTCCCTCCAACAGTTGCTTACTCTCATTCGCCATTCTATGCCCATATGATGTCGTGCCGTATCAAATATTTAGAGCTCAGGAATCTTTCAAAAGTACTTACCCTTCTGAGATCAGTAAACGTACGCTTGGAAACGGACCCCGCTGTAATAAAGAATGTCCAATCTCTAAACACTCAAGTTCTGCCACACGACGCCCGGCTCAGGCCCGGCGTGGTCCTCATCACCAAGCATACACCACAGTCGACCTCAGAGCCGTTTGACCCGACGTATCCAGGCGCGCACCTCTCGCTCGACAAGCGCAGGTCGCTCGCACCGCGCTGGGTCAGCCCGCACTTGACACTCTATGCGTTCTCCAAGGCGTTCCTCAGCAGGCCGGACGCGCCCTACTCCAAGGCTTACAAGCAGCGACCGTACCCAGGGCCTCCGAGGCGCCCGAAATATCGCAGCGTGGACATATCGATGCAGGTTATCGCGTTCAACTCGCGCGTCGTGCTCAGGTCCACCGCGCGCACCAATATCTAGCGCAGGCTCAAGGAGGTAGTCAGGCTGACTCGGATCGTCACGCATGGCGCAGTAGTCGATGAGTCGCGCAGGGAACCGAAGATCGCGTTTCGCGCGGAGGACGTCGGCGCGGATAGATAGTGCCTCATGCGTACGTGTGCGCCCGCGTCACCCGCCATTCACGGGAGGCTTTGCTTACGAGTCTCGTGCAGACTGGACTTACATCGCCTTCTCCACGACGGAGATGTTCCGTATGCCTTCCACGGAGCTGATTGACCTCATGCGTAAAGCGCTCGGGTCCCTTTACCGATGCATACCCGAGGTCGAAAGGATCCTGAGGCGCAATGGGGGTCGAGATGCCGCATCGCTCGTGCACTCCCCACAGGTGCTCTATGTTCCACCATTGAAAGATACATTGCTAAGTTACATTTTCTATCAGAACGGGAAGGCGAGCTTGGTTCGCCATGCATTGGGGCCACCACTAGAAGGAGTGATCTCGTGAGATGCGGGCCAACTTGAAGATGACCCCCCAACTCGCGGTAGAAGGCTCCCAAGATCCTGGTCGAATATTATGAAGCCATTGCCTCTTCCCGGATCCCGTCTTTCTAAATCGCGAGATGCAGATGTATGTACAACTAGCTGCGTTTTTGTGTGTTGAGTTGACGATATGCAGGAGATTGTCATGGTACGTTCCGGTGCAAGCGAAGCAACGATGGATTCCAAGGGAGCGTCCGAACCCGTTATCAATGGAGAGAGCGCCGAGCGGCGTAAGTTAGGTCATCAGTCGGGCTCGCTCTCATGTGAAGCGCAAGCTAGAAATAATCAAAGACGTGTCAAGGCCGAACGCGTCGCGGTGAACTAGCAGAGGACACGGCGACGGAACGTTTCCCGCACATAGTACTCTGACCATCGCTTTGCCAAATAGTGACTGCCTGATCTGGCCGTTTGATGAGGGCGCGGTGACGGTCAAGTGAGACGAGAAGCTGAAGATATCAGACCCGGGATTAACGTAGCCACAGAATATGACGTAACTGATAACTGTCGAGGAAGTTGAATAATCCAGCCCATTCCAGCCTTTTCACTTCGACAATGACGACGGTGGGAAGGCGATTGGGAGTTGCCAATGTCTCAGGAGGGCGCGCTGTAAAGCAAGGGACCCCATTCTTGGGGAACTGTAGATATACGTTCAATATTTTCCAGGACTCTCAGGCTCACACACTATCAATTTAAGTTGTTGACTTGACTTTATCTGTTGCCTTGGCCATTCTTCCAACGCCACTCTCCGCCGCGGGCGTATCTGACATTTGTGTGAAGTGCGCTTATAACAAGGCATCGTGAATAGCTGTTATTCTGTTATGGATCGACAGGGCATTGCCCAAACGATCGTATTCTTAGGTCTGGATAGGTGGACAGCCCGTGATATTTGAAATGCCCATGCAACAGCTCCAAACCTGTAATGGTTACACTCGAATTTTCCTGGATCTGTGCTACAACAGTAACTGCATCATTTAGTGTCCACCTATTAACGCTTCACGGAATGGAGTCCCACCATCGTTACACGACGTATTGACCGTGGTCGTGCCGGAGCACGAGTAGGGACTGCACAACATATGACGTTCTCCCCGGGTGCCAAATGTAGCGTCCGCTCATCAATATCAGCTATAAGCTTATCCCGCCGCGTTCGCGAAGGAGCAGAGTAACTTCGAGATGGCTTCTTTGTGACGCCATACTACATGGGGTGTAGCCCCAGCGGTCCAGGGCATTCACACGCGCGCCGCGGTCGAGAAGGAGTTGAGTGACTTCGAGACGTCCTTTTTGCGACGCCACATGCAATGGGGTCCAGTGGTTCCGGTCCTGAGCATCCACACCTGCGCCGCGTTCGAGAAGGAGTTGAGCAACTTCGAGACAGCCTTCTCGCGACGCCATATGCAATGGGGTGCAGTGGTAGTGGTCCTGGGCATTCAAACCTCCACCGCGTTCGAGAAGGAGTTGAGCAACTTCAAGACGTCCTTCTTGCGACGCTATATGTAATGGGGTGCAGCGGTGGTGGTCCTGGGCAATCACATCTGCGCCGCGTTCGAGAAGGAGTTGAGCAACTTCGAGACGTCCCTCTCGCGACGCCATATGCAATGGGGTGCAGCGGTGGTGGTCCTGGGCATTCAAACCTCCGCCGCGTTGGAGAAGAAGTTGAGCAATTTCGAGATGTCCTTCTTGCGACGCCATATGCAATGGGGTCTGCTTCGTCGGGTCCAGGGCATTCGGATTTGCCCGCTTCTCGAGAAGAAGCTGAGCAACTTCTAGATGTCCTTCTCGCGATGCTTTATGCAATGGGGTCTGGCCACTATTATCCAGGGTATCTCCATCTGCGCTGCGCTCAAGAAGGAGCCGAGCAACCTCCAGACAACCTTCTTTCGACGCTAAGTGCAATGGAGTCTGCTCGCTCTGATCCCCGGCATTCGCATCTACGCCATGTTCAAGAAGGAGCTGAGCAGCCTCGAGATGTCCTTCTTGCGACGCCCAGTGCAATGGAGTCCACTTGCTGTGGTCCCGGGCATTCGCATTCGCTCCACGTGCGAGTAAAACCCGTATAATTTCGACATGTCCCATTTCAGATGCTACCATCAACGGTGTTTCTTTGTAAGAGTTGCCAACCGCATTGATGTCCTGCCAAGGTACGCTGGCCAGGAAATCGGTTACGTCCGGGAGGTTATATGTTGCCGCATAATGTAAGGGAGTTCGCCCGGTTTGTGAGGAGCATTTTGACTTTGGGTGTGGTGGCAGGCACCCATCTGGATCACGCATGGAGATCCAGATTGCAAAATGTGGTCTGCCCGGGTCAAGGAGACGTTTGACATTAGTTTGGATATCTCGTGATAAATTGTTGAACTGGGCGTGGTCTATCCAATGCTTGGTGGCATAGGCAGCGAGAGGGAAGTTCTTGAGGTGATCCCTACTAGCTTCGTCATCCAGGGAGAGCAGGACACTCAGACAAGCTATTGCGACCGTGTTGTGTGCACCTGTCATGTCAACGTGGTAACGGGAGCTTCTGTCTCCTGCAGAGGTGAGGCGGCTAGATATCAAGAACTCCTTCACCGAGGAATGGCAAAATTGAACCGTCCTCGAAGAATTTGTTTCAACGATGGTGAACAAACCAGGGCACATCGACAGCACAGCATCTTCTGGATCTTCTGGCCGACAACTCTCCTGCAATTTGGGAAGCGTTCCTGTGTCGAAATCAAATGCAAGGAATTCTGCGAGCTCCTCAACAACAAGGGGGCGGGAAGACACCAGGACACATTGCAGGAGAAGGCGGGCAGATTCCCACATCGTGTCAGGGATATCTTGTAAGGCACGCTCATAGGTCCAATCAAGTGTCGCCGGAAATTCATCCAGAGCACGCGGAATACGTAGCGGGTGGCAACCGCGGAGGACTTGCAACTGGCTTGCAACCAGTCCGAACCTGAATTGCAAATATGAGCTATCATCGTCGAGCATCTGCGGAACTAACACCTTACATCCCGTCAGCTTTTTCCGAAAGCGCGTTAATGACCAGTTCCTTGTCCTCCGATCTCCACCTTCGCATACCCATATCTGAGTTAACAATCGATCTCACATAGTCGACAATATCCTCAATTTGTCCTCTCTCTTCATGAAGGGAGATGGAATGAGATGTTAAAGGATGAATGATAGTTTTGATGTCGATTTCGGGACGAGCAGTGATGCAGATACGAAGATTTGAAATCCCTAATCCAACAAGTTCCTCCACAAGCATCAAGACCTCCTCACGAGGGTACAGCGTGCCAGATGATTTCGGACATTCATCAACGCCATCCATAATAATGTAGATTGGGGCTTGTCCCGGGCAATTGAGCATGTCCTTAAGACATTGTGTAAGTGCGGCATCACTAGGATATTGGGAACCGCGACGGTGTGCCGAATAGAAATCGGAAAAAATCTTGGAGTAGGAGTCGGATTGATAATAAAGTTGGAAGAGTAGGGATGAGAGTAAGCTGCGAAGATCCTTCTTTTTGTCGTCCCCGAATTCAAAGTAGAAGAAAGCGAGTGATGCTAATCCAGCCTTGTGCATGCGGTTGATGTCCTCGATGATCGCAGAACTTTTTGATAAATCAGTTTCCGCGGCGGAAAATATTGGAAATCTGACGTACGAAAGTATGGTTTTCCCCGAGCCAGCTACGAAATTGAGATCGTCAGTCTCTCGCACGGAATGAGAGAATAAAATTGAGAGACACAGACGTTTCCCACGAATCCATAACAGGGGACCAGATGCTTTCCATTCCGCGAAGGTATCACCTTGGATAAACCATGCCGCGGTTCCGTTATGGTGAGCTTTGAATGCCTCGCCTTGATTTTCCCACGGATCCTGAGGAGATAGCCAGGTTTGAATGTCTTGCTGGAACTCACCTGTCGTACAATCTCAACATTACTGGTCAACACTGGCCGTACTAGGAATCACCGACATTTTGAATTGTTCTTGTCAATCGCAATTTGTTGCGTGGTCACTAGTTCCCGGTCAGAACAGTCAGATTTATCGCTGATAACTCCCGCTAGTTTAACATACTTAGAGTCTCTCGGACATTGTCTGTAACTGCCTTGCAGTCTGATGCAGACCGTGACGTCAGGAGACTGAATGTGAAAAACAGAGTGGTATTTACTTACCATCCATAAGAAGCTTCACATTTTGGACAAGACCGTAGACAACCTGGAGGGTCTGCGCTGCGATTGTCCGAGCTTCATTCTGCGTGACTCTATCTAGCCTCTGCAGCACCCGCTCAATCTCATTATCTCCTAGAAGATTTCGTCCAGTTTTCTCTGCATCCGAGTCGCATTTAGTCCAGTATTGTATTAGAGAGAACGGACTCACGCTGTTGTCCTTGCTTCATTTGTTTGGCCGCTAGAGCAAGTGTGAAGAGCAGCTCGACTATCGTGTTCACCACTATCTCTGTCATGGCTGCAGTAGGAGGGATCTTGATATAGATATCAAGTCGGTGCAGGAAAACCGTGATGGACTCGAACAGGTTGACAAGCCCATCGGAGCTCCCAGCACCGTCCATGACAGCCTGACAGACAGGAATATCACAATGACATGTAGGCATGATTGAGCGATATGATCACCTTGCTGTCGCTCCGTCGAAATTCATGGAAGGCTCGTGCTTGTCCTTGAAGGAGGGAAATGAGGGACTCAAATGAGTTGCATGTCTGGAGTTGTATGGCGAGTGGATGTTCGATGAGGATTGTTCCCGTGCGGATTTCGTATTCCTTGCAGGCAGCCTGAAAGAGGACTTGAAAAACAGAGCATTCGGAAGGAGTACTCATATCACGGGTCGAGGTAAACCAGATGGCGGGTTGTGTTGGCAGAGGTTAGGGGGTGCGTATGCGGCACTGCCGCTTTGTTACGTACACTCCACTATATATCCATCCGTCGATACGAACGAACGCAGAGATAACATAGTAGTTGACCCCCCGATGTTTACGTTCACGTGTCTAGATAGAAGATAGACATCTAATGCCGCCGCGAATCGCTGGAAGTTTAGGCAAACTGTAACACTGGATCTTGTAAAATGAGAAACTTAAGACTCGGAAGGGTCTGACTCGGAGGTGATACTGTATGGGCATCGTTTGCGTTCTGTTGGTGTCAAGTCGACCTGAGAAAGGCGAGCACTGACACCGGGAGATAATGATAGCACCATAGCCGCCGAACGAGCCGCTCACGAATACACATAGTCGTACCATCCCGTGCAGAGACCTCCCGCCTTTTGTTTCAAAGTTGTTTATTGCACCCGTAGAACTATATGCAAAAGTTTAATTGGGTTGCTGGAGATGCGACCTACGTTAGCCTCAGTCGCCCCCAGCGATCTCTCCTGCTCATCTGTTCTCTCTCGGCCCTGAGTTCGCACTACACTCACCTTCTCTTCCATTGGTTGTACAATCGTGGCTTTGTACTCAGCTCTGTTCATGTTCCCTCCCACTCGCTGACGGGCCTCACGGCGGATAGACAGCAATTCACGGTTGCGCTTGATAAACGTAGCTCCCTGCGCACCAACCACACCGTGACCACGCTCAGGCATCACACGGACCAACCTCCACAGAGTACTATAATACGACCCCGCACTGGGCGATTTGCGGACTGACAGCGGTTGTGCACTGGCTGGCGCCAGGGCTGTGTCTACGCATTCGAGTGGGCGACGAGAGGCGCGCGTTTCGTGCTCCGGCGACGATGATCGACTTGTACGACGTCACGGAAGCGACACTGGCGGACCATTCTGATGGCGGTCGTGGGATTGATGTTGTGCCGATGATGAGTGCAGCGCACTCGGACGATGCGCCCGTTGTTGAAGAAGTGGATCGGGAGAGCATGTCAGAGGGATGCCGGGGAACGCGCCTAGGAGAGACGGGTCGTGCGGTACGGTCAGTGGGAGATAAGAAGATACAATCTGACGTATGTAGTCCGAATGACGTTGGGGGGTGACATAAACCCACTTGAAGTGATCTTGCATGTTTCATCCGAGTGGGACTATGATGATGTGACCTGGAAGCAAGTGTGATGATTAGAAAGCTCACCGTGTGCGGAAGAGAAACTTCGCAATACACTTATGTGGCAGTGCCACACACAAACCCATTGACGCCTTTCTCCTTCAACTGGCCCATGATGCCAGCGTATGGCGCGGCTCTGAAGGGCGAGAGGGTGACCTACACAGACGTGCGTTCAACAAAGTCATAGCAGTTGGCAGCTGCAGTGAAAGAGTTCGGATTTAACGCTTCCCTGTGCCGCTCCATGTCCCGATTTGAAAATAGCCGATTTGCCGAATTCGGACGTCGATTTGGCAGGCCCGGTTTCGAAACCCGGAGCTACCGAACGGGCCTATCCCTCCAACAGCTGCCTGCTCTCATCCACCATTCTGTGCCATGCTCATACAATGTCGCGCCGTATCAAATATTTAGCTCAGGAATTTTCCAAAATTACCCCTACCCCTCTGAGCTCTGTTAACGTACGCTTGGAAAAGGACCCCGCTGTAAGAAAGAATGTATAACCTCTAAATACTAAAGTTCCGTCACACGGGTTCAGGCGTGGTCCTCATTATCAAGCATACGCCGCAACCGACCTCGGAGCTGTTCGACCGGACGTATCACCTCTACGCTTGACAAGCGTCAGTCGCTCGCGCCGCGCTGGGTCGGCCCGCACTTGGCGCTCTACGTGTTCCCCAAGGCGTTCCTCAGCAGGCTGGACGCGCCCTACTCCAAGCCTTACAAGTCGCGACCGTACCCCGAGCCCCCGAGGCGCCCGGAGCAACGCAGCGTGGACATGTCGCCGCAGGTTATCGCGTTCAGCTCGCGCGTTGTGCTCAGGCCCAACGTGCGCACCAAGATCAAGCGCAGACTTAAGGAGGCAGTCAGGCTGATCGTCATGCGTGGCGCGGCGGTCGAGGAGTCGTGCAGGGGGCAGAAAATCGTGTTTCGCGCGAAGGACGTCGGCGCGGATAAGTGAATAGTGCCTGGTGCGTACTGCGCTCGCGCCACCCTCCATTTCGCAGGAGGATTTGCTTACGAGTCTCGTGCAGACTGGACTTACATCGCACTCCCCACGACGGAGATGTTCCGTATGCATTTCACGGAGATCGACCTCATGCGTAAAGCGCTCCGGTCCCTTTATCGGCGCGTCCCCAAGGTTGAAATAATCCTCAAGCGCAACAAACGTCGAGATGCCATATCGCTCGTACGTTCACCACAGAGGCTCTACGTTCCGCCATTGAGAGATACATTTGTTTGCTATTAGAATGGGAAGGCGAACTTGATTCGCAGTGCGTTGGGGCCATCACCAAAACAATTGACCTCGGGCCAAGAGACGGCTCCCCAACTCGTGGCAGAAGGCTCCCGAGATCCTAGTCGGGCTCGCTCTCATATGAAGCACAATCTAGAACCGAATGCGTTGCGGTGAAATAGCAGAGAGCACATGACGGAACATTTGCCTCACAAAGTACCCTAACCCTTGCTTTGCCGAATAGTCACTGCCTGATCTAAGGCGCGATGAGTTTTCGGTGAAGTGAGACGGAAAGCTGAAGATATCAGATCCACCGGGATTACTTAGGCACAGACCATAGACAGTCCTCATTTGAGTCAATCGTTACAGTAGTAGATACAGTGTCTGTTACTGCCAGGGTTCTGTACTCTATGTGCACAGTACAGTATCACTTTTCCCGCGACATCGCCTTTCCCACTCAGAGATTCAATTTTTACCCTTGCAACTTGGTAATATTCTCTGAAGGAACTGCTAGCTATAGTTAAGTGTATACAAAATTTCAGCAATTTTCGTCCAGAGGAAATAACACTGAATTACAATCAATCCCCTTTACACCCCTTTTCCTCACCAACATCATCTTTGTGCACAACCTCCTACCTGCTGTCTGGCTAGTTGGGGCAAAATTGCATATTGGGATATCAAGGTCAAATACTGGCCTTACATGGAGATGATTGGAGTAAAATTGAGTGTGTGAAGTGATCTTTTGTTGCCTACAGTGTGACATGGCATCTCTTCCACAACCACACTTCTGGTGTCTTTCTTCCCCTCCTACTGCACTCAAATGTAGGAGGGAATCAACGGCTAGGTACACAGTTAGTACTAAGTAAAGGTGAATGTAAAGGACTGTTTACTGACCTCAGTCTTTGGGGATAAAGACTGAGGTGCTACATCTGCGTGGTAACATACTATAAGTGTCCAGAATGAAGGTAAGGTCCCAGTGAGAACTATTTTCTAGTGTACTGAGGTGAGATGAAGGGAATGATTGGTCTAAAGTAGTGCGGTACTAGTGTCTGTGCTATCGGGCCGTGTGCTGTCGCACTGTGGTTCCCACGCTGCCAGAGTTGGCACGCCGCAGCGTGTGGCTGCACCTCCAACATCAAAGTCCCCTCAAAGTCCTCTCAAATCCAAGTGGACCATTTCTGAGTGTGTTAGAGCATGCCAAAGTCTGCTATAAGGAGGAACAACAGCTCTGGATGGTGTAAATGCATACATGCTTGAGATGGAGAAGCCCCAAAAATGGGTGCAAGGGAATGCAACAAATTGCTGAACAACTCAAAATTCCAGAGTGGTACAAGATTATAGGCAACAGATATTGAGGAGGGAGGAGTACATGTGAAGCCCATGAAGCCCAGCAGAAACCCACCCAGCACAAGAGGATGTCTTGGTGCATATCTTTGAAGAATCAGCAGGCCGTGGGCTCCCCCAATCTATCCCAAGATTGAGGTGGCCAATCTGATCCAAAGAAAGCTTTGGGACCCAGTTGTGAGGAGGTGGGGGGGGTAACTGGGTGAATCAGTTCCTAGACAGGCACCATGCATGCTTGCAGACCTATTAGAGCAAGTGCGACGATGCGGACTGACTTTTTACCTTTTTTACTGTACACTTACCTGTCATGTGACGCCTGGAGTCACATGATGCATCCCCTCACTTCCCAGTTGTCCCCCCTCCCGTGCCGAGCGTCAGCTGAAGGCACAGGGGGACGCGTCCACCCCCCGGCTTCCCACTCCCCATGACTCGCATGGGACTATGTTTACTCAGCTCCGTACTTATACTGACTCGCGTGGGTGCTGGACGGCAGGAGGTGATGCGGCCGCAGCATGACAAAATGTATATAAGGACACTGAAGCTTGGGAGTTACCCCAAGCTTCAGCTTAGCTTTCTAACTACGTACAAAGACTCCTACAGACAATTCCAGCTTGGTCCTACATCCCCCTTGTCCGATCTCATCTCCCACACGCGTGACTCAAAAGAGGTAGCATCGCCTTCTTTGTTGTACACAAAGCAGGCCTCGCTACCCCTTACTCTCTTCCTCTCACTTGCGTGACAAGACCGTAACTCTGCGTGAAGCAACATCACACAGAACTACAGTCTCGCCTCCCTTGTCCCGAGCCTCTTGTGTTGCGTGACCTTGAGACTTCTTGTCGTCTTGTGTTTGACGTCGACGTCCCGTGCGTGGCGTAGCATAAGCTGAAGCTTTGATCAACCGATCGCCAAGTCGTGGCCATCGAGAACCCACCGGAACGCGAAGGTTTGGAACTAGTTGCGACGGCCGTTGGACTGCTTGAAAGACGAGCACACCTGGAGGAAAGGATCACCCGAATCTCTAGGACAGTAGAAGCGTTAGGAAGGACGCTACAAGATAACGATAACGCGTACCTGGAAGTTCGCATCCTCACGTGCATCTTTGATTTGCTCTTGGAAGTCGCAAGGCTACGGGAGGAATTTCAGATCGAGGTACAGCGAGCGTAAAAGAAACTGGATCCACTTGCCATTGTCGCTCACGTATATTGGCATTATAGGATTTGGCTGGTACGCGTCATACTTGAAGTCCTGGGATACCACGTCGAAGTATACCTGGACGATATCATCATCTATCAAAACTAAAAGCACCCTGGAGGCCTCACCTCGTTGCAGCGGCTTCTTGTATATCCTATCTCGACTCGACGCGACAGACCTCTTCCTGCTCTGTCGCCTAGAACACTCCCTCAGACATCTCGAGCAACAAAGAGGGATTGCCCTTAGCTTGCACGACAACGAAGACACGGCAGCAGCGCTTGCCCAAGAGATCGATAGTACTGAATTGGTGCTGCGAGAAATCTTGAGGAACGCAGAGCACGGGAGACCAGTAGTTCCCATGGTAGAAGAAAATCTACGCACCCTATTCACCACCCAAGGAAGACCAGTAGACGAAGGGGAGATACGCCGTCTGGCCGAACAAGAACTTCAGTATCGACCGAACCAAGCAGAAAGGAGAGGAAACGCACCTAACCAACCAAGGCAACTTTACCGACCCCCTCAAAGACGCAATGACAACCAAGTACGTAGAATTCATGGCAGACAGATGGGAGACCATCCACCCCCGTATCGACGACGATCTACCCCCACACGTTAAGGGGCAAGCCTACTGGGTGGATTACGCCGAGCCCGGGAAGAGTGCCTATCATGTGGTTGACGAAAATAACATCGAGTTCCCCCTGGAATTTATTAACGATGCCTGGTACTTCCTGACCTGGGGACCTACCAGGTACCGAACCAGGGCGAGCGCAAGACTGGGACGAGACACGGACAAGGTTGGCTGGTGGCTGGAGGAAGACGGTCAACACCCAGACAACAGAGGAAAGAAAAAGGGGACTGACCTCCACTCCCCTAGAGAACCAGAGAAGGCGGACGACAGTACGACGCCCGAAGAAGAACCAGAAGAGGTGGCTATTAGCCCTAGTTTGGGAAGAAGGACGCGCCGGGACTCACCAATGCCTGGAGGGCTTTCCCTCGATCTAGAGGAAAGAATCCTCGCTGCCCAAACCTCGTCAGTGGTGAGGATGGACCTGGGAGATTTTGGTCAAGCGGTCCCGGAGTACGGACAAAAGCCCACTATGACCTATGCGGCCGGCGTAGAGGCGGCCAGAGAAAGGCCACCAACGCCTGGACCCAGCATAGGAGCAGCGGCGCTGGGAAGCACGCCAGGCATCAATCCAGTCTTTACTGGAGCAAAAGGAAAGGCGCCGGCTTTCCCGGCGACCTCCATACGTACCGGCGGATTCATCAATCCTATCAACCCGGCATTTATCCCCCCCAGGCCATGGAGCGCAGGAGCGCGCGCGCGTGGTGTAGCCATCGCCTCAACTACCACAGGAGGAGCCGGTGGCGGCGGCGGTCCCCCGCCCGCTGTCATTGGTGCCACCGCCATGGGAGGAGCGAATGGTGGTGGAGGGCTGAAAGGCAACCCACCAGCGGTGTTCGATGGCGATCGATCCAAGTCCAACCAATTCTTGAGGGAGTTTCGCATCTACAGGATGTCGAATAGGGAAAATGTCGCCATGAAAATCCCACTCGATCGCGTCGGACTCGCCCTGAGCTTCATAAGGGGGCAACATGTCAATGATTGGGTTGAACGAATGTTGGATGATTTGGATGTGGCCGGACGAGGACCCAATGCGCTTGCCACTATGGACAAGGCGTACTGGGTCATGTTTGAAACAAGCTTTAGGGCGGCGTACACCGACACCACCAAGCGAGCTAATGCGCACCAGAAACTGCTTCAGTGCAAGATGATAGGCGATGATTTGGACACTTACATTGCCTCGTTTGATCACTGGCGCGCACTGGCCAATTGGGGACGAGATGACGTGGGCACAATCACCCAATTCCGCCGCGGGCTCAAAGACCCCCTGCACCACACAGTCTTGGAGAAAACGGACCCGCGTCCTACCACCATGAGGGGATGGCAGAGCGCCGCATGTAAGCAGCACGAATTATGGGCAGAGGTAAAATCCAGCCTGAGCGGTTTCCAAAGCCAGGGCCAAGCCACGAATGCGCAGCGATGGCGCCAGGCACTTGGAAAGCCGCAGCAGGCCGGGAACCCCCGCGGCAGCGGCAACAAGCCTGTGCCCATGGACGTTGATGCAGTGCGTGTTGATGCGCTTACCCCCGAAAAACGCGCCAAACTCAGCAGTGAGGGGCGCTGCTTCTACTGCGAGAAACAAGGGCACGTCAGCAAGGTGTGCCCAAAGAAGGAAGAAGACAGGAAAAAGGGGGTCTTACCCAAAAGAGAAGAAACGCGCGGCCGCCAAGGGATGAGCGCGCGCGTTACCAAGGTAGAAGGAGGAGAGAACAAGGAACCCGCTGCGGAAATTAGCGGGATGGCCGAGACGATTCACAGAATGGAACAGGGAGAAAAAGACAAGTTGTTGGATGCTCTGATACTCCAGGGTTTTTAAACGGCTCTCACCGCCTGGCCTGGGTGAGAGCACAAGACGCGCGCATCATGTACATTAGTGAAAATAGTTCAATTGAAGTATGCTTCACCTTCTCATGCGCACAAGGAATGGCCGAGGAACGCGCGCTCGTCAATAGCGGCGCTACCGAAAATTTTATGGATCGACGAATGGTTGAGCGCCTGGGCATAGGACTAAGAAAAATGCCTGAACCGCGGCGCGTCTTCAACGTGGACGGATCGGAAAACAAAGAAGGAGTACTCACCAAATACTGCCTCCTAAGAGTAAAGAAAGGGGAGCAGGAGGAGCTCCAAAAATTCTATGTGACTGGCCTAGGGAGCGATCATGCGATCCTCGGTTTTCCCTGGCTCAAGGCGTTCAATCCCAGTATCGACTGGCACAAGGGGTACATCCGGGGGCCGCCAGTGCGCATAGAAACAGCCCTCTTCAAGTGGGCTAGGCAGAGGATGGTGGCCAGAGTGCTTGAGGCCGCGCACCAGGAGGAAGCGTGGGAAGAAGGGGACGAAGTGATTTGCTATGTCTGCCCACTCCCCAGACTATCCGAAAATTTAGAGCCAAACAAAAACAAACAACCGGTGGAAGATCTGACCGGTTTGCTGGCACAGTACCGGCAGTTCGAGCGGCTGTTTTCGGAGCGCGCGTTGTGCTGCTTCCCACCGGCCCGGCCGGAAGATCATGTGATTCGTCTTAAGCCTGGCGCACCGGACTTCATCAACACCAAGGTTTACCCCCTCGCGCGGACGGAAAAGGCGGCAGAACAGGAATTTATTAAGAAAAACAAGGAGCTAGGGCGCATCGAAGACAGCACATCAAAGTGGGGAGTCCCTTTCTTTTTTATTAAAAAGCGGGACGGAACGCTGCGACCTATACAAGACTATAGAGAAGTAAACGCCTGGACTGAGCGTGACGTATACCCAATGCCTCACATTGAACAAATCCTGGAAGAACTTCACAGAAAGACACTCTTCACCACCCTGGATGTGCGAGATGGGTACAACAACATCCGTGTGGCCCCAGAAGACCGATGGAAGGCGGCGTTCAAGACGCCCAGCGGCCTTTACCAGCCGACGGTGATGTTCTTCGGGATGACCAATGCTCCCGCAACCTTCCAAAGAGCAATGGACCGGATACTGAAGCCAGTCAAGGACAGATACCCGGGGAAACTCTTCGTTTACATGGATGACATACTAATAGCCACGGCGGACGATCTGGCGCTACATCGCCAAATTGTGACGGAAGTAATGGCACGCATAATGGAGGAAGACCTTTTTCTCAAACTCAGCAAGTGCCACTTTGAACAGACAGTGGTGGATTATCTGGGAATCAGGATAGAGGGAGGAATTATTCGGATCGACCCCACCAAGCGCAATGGGCTGGCTGAGTGGCCAGAAGAGCTGCGTGACCTCAAACAAGTGCGCAGCACCCTGGGCGTCTTTGGCTACCAGAGGCCCTTCATCCCGGGATATGCCAGCATCGTCTGGCCTATACAGCGGCTCACCAAGAAGGGAGTACCATTCGTCTGGACCAAGGAATGTACGGAGGCGGTGCGGACCTTGAAGCGAATCATCACCAGTGACCCCGTGCTGAAACGACCCGACTATGACAAACCTTTCATCTTGGAAGTAGACGCCTCGCAGTATGCCCTCGGGGCCATCCTATACCAGCCAGAAGGGAAAAGGCCACGCGCCGTGGGATACTACTCAAAGGCACTCATCCCAGCAGAAAGAGGGTATGACGTGTACGACTGGGAACTCCTAGCCCTGGTAAAGGGGCTGGAACACTGGCAGCACATTCTGCTAGGGTCAGAATATGTGGTGCGCGTGTATACTGACCACAAGAACCTACAATATTATCGGCAACCCCAGAAACTTAACCGACGCGTGGCCAGGTACATCCCACGACTAGCTGAGTACCACTTCGAACTAGCCCATAAACCAGGAGCGACGAACCGAGCTGACCACCTGTCTCGACGGCCAGGGCTAGACGAAGGAGAGAGTGACAATGAGAACGTGGTAGTCCTGCCTGGTCACCTGTTCTGCCGCGCGCTTTCCTTGAGCACCTTGGAACAGGAAGTGCGTAACGCCCAGCGAGGATCTGAAACATTGATGGGAGAATGGAAGGAAGAATACACGCTGGGCCAGGAAGGAGGAGCCTGGACATACGAGGGGTGGCTGGCCGTCCCAGATCAGGAGGAACTGAGAAGGAAGCTGGTCTCAGGGTACCATGACTGACACGGTTACGAGGGACCGTGGCTCAAAGCGAGCTCGCGTTCTTGTCACGTGATCGAGTAGTCACTACGCGTGACCTAAGTCGTCTGGTATTGCACGTGATCCTGGGAAGGATGATCACGTGGTATCTTGTTGGAACGAAGTGAGGCCGAGGTGCCCGAGGCCGAGATGCCCGAGTACTTGGTTCCGGTAGGTCCTTTGCAAAGGAGCCTTTCTGTGACGTTACACGTGTTATAGCACACACGTCAAGCTTCGATGTGGCTGACTAAGCCGGAGCGGTGATAGAGATGAAAGGAAAAGGAAGTTGCTTAGTCACAAGTGATTGCAGGAGGGATTCAACTCGTATTAGAGACGAAGTTGAGACTGGGGATTCCAGCTCAACTTCCTACTGCTTTTATACTACTACTCCTAGTCACTACGAGTCGTAGGTAGGAGTCAACGAAGAGTCAGTAGTGCTCACCAAGAGTCACTACTATGAGTCGCGTACAGTCGCGACGACTCAGAGGGAGTCGCCATGAGTCGCTATACAGTATCAGCCGCGTCGCGTCGCGTCTCAGTCACGAGGAGTCATCG
>QLOZ01002285.1:0-35049 GCA_003314065.1 Lactarius sp. MG50 | reverse complement strand
GCGTGCGGGCGTCGTGCAGGCGTGCGGGTGTCGTGCGGGCGTCGTGGCAGACGTGCGGACGTCGTATGGGCGTTGTGCGGGTGTGCGGACATCGTGTGGACGTCATACGGGCGTGCGGGCAGTGTGCGATCTGCCAGTGGGTGGCGATCAGCGTACGGGCGTGCGGGCGGCGTGCGATCTGCCAGCGGAGGGCGATCAGCAGGCGCGCAGGCGTGCGAGCGGCCGCGTGACGGTAAGCAGCGCAACCCCTCCGACTTGCAGTTGAAGTGAGGGAGGGGAGGAGAAACCAAATATAATCTATTAAAACTAGTATCTATTTATTCTATTCTACTTGTTACATGCGGGCGATGTGCGTGCGGGTAGCCGATGTGCGTGCATGCGGGAGATGTGGGGCGCACGGGTGATGTGCCAGTGGAGCGCACGGGCGATATAGGGCGCGCGAGGCGATATGGGGGCGTCGTTGTAACCTCGCGTTAGACACGAGGAGTGGGCTGTCATCGTCAAAGACTGTTAGTATAACAAAAAAAAAAGAAAAAAAAGAAACCTATCTTGTGGTGGTTCGAAAACTTCTTGAAGTCCTTTTTGAGGGGACGGTGTTGGCGGCACTGCAGACAGAAACCCCCCTCCGTCTCGCGTTTGAAGCGAGGGAGGGGGGTGGCGGTTGGAAAACCCCACGCGTTCGTGTTTTGAGGTGGGGATGGTGGCGGTGTGAAAGAAGATGCTGCATGACTGGCCGACGTGCGGAACCGGTAAAAACAAACAAAACAAACAAAAAAACAAAAAAAAAGAACAAAATAGTTGGTAGCAAAAACACAAAGCCATAGCAGTAAAAACCGTAAGAAACCGTAACCCACGGTTAAGGGTGCGGTTTTGCCTCGGGTGGGAAATCCCAAAACCGCACCTGCACCCATGACAAACCGTGACCGAAAACCGCGGTGTCACCCGCACCCGTGTCACGCCTTAAGAAGATCGACAAACTACAGTTATGTCTACACATACCATTACCATGGCACCAGCACGCTTCTCCAGCGCTCTATCATACGCAAATATCGCCAGGATCAACCCCTTGGCACCAGCAGAACCCCTACCACCCGGAGGACCGTCTGGAGGAGGAGGACCACCTGGAGGAGGAGGACCACCTGAAGGAGGAGGACCACCTGCAGGAGGAGGACCGCCTGCAGGAGGAGGACTGCCTGCAGGAGGAGGACCGCCTGGAGGAGGAGGAGGACCACCCGGACTCCCAGGCTTCCCAGGATTCAACCTGGCTGCCCCTGCCCCTCAGAACGCAGATGCAAAGCTCGTAGGACAACCCCCAGCGGTGTTTACTGGAGAGCGAAATGATGCACAGCAGTTCATGCTGGACCTGGAAAACTACCACTTCCTCAATCGCTATGCTGCGGCCATTGCCCAAGGAGACAATCGCATCTCGCATGCCCTCACCCTCATCAGGGGACCGAAGGTCAATGGTTGGGCACATCAACGCCTCAAATGGCTCCAGCAAATCTCCAGGGGGCTAATCCGTGACAACGATCCCTGGGAATCGTTCAAGGAGAGGTTCCTCCTCGATTACAGCGATGTCACCGCCCCTCAGAAGGCACAACATGACCTCCTAACCGTCAAAATGGACCCCGCTAAGGGGGTAGACGACTATATCGTTCGATTTGAGGAGCTTGCGGAAAGAGGAGGCATTGCCCTCGACAACCCTGCCCTTGCATGGTACTTCTGGAAGGGCCTCACCCCAGGTCTGCTTAGGGCATGCCTCAATGAAAGACCGCCTCCTGGGACCTGGGAGGAGTGGAAGAACGCTGCTCGCATCAATTACCTCCATCACCAGGTCGCGCAGGGCATCCTGGAGCAACAAAAACAGCAGCATCCTCCAGTAGTGCAGGCACGCTGCCCTTTCATCTTCCAGCCGCGAGGTTTTCGCCCCCAGCAGCAGTATGCGCCTCGCCAACAGCAGTATGCACCTTGCCAGCAGGCACCCCTCCGCCCCAGTCAGATGGGACCGGTCCCCATGGAGGTTGACCGCATCAGAGCCACCATCAGCGAAGAAAAGAAGGCCCACCTCCGCAAGGAAGGCCGCTGTTATGAATGCAAAAAGCAGGGCCACCTTGCAAATGCATGCCCAGTCAGGAAGCGCAGACAAGGTCGCGCACGCGTCGCCAAAGCCCAGGAGACACAAGAAGTACAGGAGTACACAGAAGAGGAAGAAATAGTCACCATTCCTACACCAGCGGGCCTCGCCACTCCAGACTCTATTCTCAAAGCAATGGCTGCTCTCAATGACGAGGATTATAACAAGATGGGACAGATGTGGGAGAATCAGGGTTTTCCAAACGCCTGAATACGTCGGCCAGTATTCGGGCCATGTTTTGTCATGATGTGTATCTACCAAGAATCAAATCTATGCGTATCCCAGCTCAGTTACACACATCGACAGTCAAGGCCGCACTTCCTGCCTTCTTAGACAGCGGAGCGACAGAGAACTTCGTTAGCCCCACATTCATTAAACAACACAGGCTCACCACACTACCCCTCAGATGCCCAAGGAAGTTACACAACGCAGATGGAAGCAGGAACAGCATCGGGGAACTCACCAGATTCACGGAACTAGAGGTCTTCACTGGGAAGGACAGCCATGTTCACCGCTTCTATGTTGCAGAATTAGGAGGAGATGACCTAATCCTTGGATATCCCTGGCTCGCTGCCACCAACCCACGCATAAACTGGGCCAAAGGCACACTGGATGCAGAAGTCATTATACGCACGCCAGAGGCATCCCTCATAGAACCCACGCTCCCTGTACACGTCGCGGGCTTCCACACCGAAATCCCACCATGCCCACCACTCCTGGAGCTGGGAGACGAGCTCATTGTACGGTTGTGCAAAACCACTGTCTCCCAACGCATTGCCGAAGAAGCCCAGTCCACAGAAACGCGAACATGGGACCAGATAGTACCCACACACTACCACCGCTTCCGCAAGGTGTTCAGCAAACAAGCAGCCCAACGCTTCCCAGGTACATGTCCATGGGACCACGCTATCGACCTCAAACCAGACGCACCCACGAATTTCGACTGTAAGATCTACCCACTCAACCCCAAGGAACAAGTATTCCTGCGCCAATGGACCAAGGAGAATGAATCACAAGGCCTCATCAAACCATCAAAGTCAGAATACGCGTTCCCAGTCTTCTTTGTCAAGAAAAAGAATGGAGAACTACGTCTAGTTATCGACTATCGAAAGCTCAATGCCGTCACCATCCGCAACCGATACCCGCTCCCCCTCATCCCGGAACTTATCGACAGGGTGAGAGGGCACGCACTCTTCACCAAGATGGACATTAGATGGGGCTACAACAACATCCGCATATGCGAAGGGGACCAGTGGAAGGCTGCATTCAAGACGAACCTTGGACTGTTCGAACCGATGGTCATGTTCTTTGGCCTCACCAACTCCCCAGCAACGTTCCAGACCATGATGAATCAGATCTTCAAGGAACTCATCGATGGAGGATACGTCACAGTGTATATGGACGACATTCTTGTGCACATGCCTAGGGCATGACACGGGTTTTTGCTGATTTGTTTTCCCACGGTCCCTGGAAGGTCACATTTTGGACGAAATTCTTAGTTGAGGAGTGAAACTGATAGAGAATTGATTGAGCTATATCTCCACCAAATCTCAACCAATTTGGATGATTATTGGTGTGTCAGGAAGCAAAACACTGTGGAAAATCGTGCAGTTTCTCAACCCGTACGGTTTTTCACAATGTTTTGCTTCCTGACACACCAATAATCATCCAAATTGGTTGAGATTTGGTGGAGATATAGCTCAATCAATTCTCTATCAGTTTCACTCCTCAACTAAGAATTTCGTCCAAAACTTGACCTTCCAGGGACCATGGGAAAAAATTTAAGCCAAAACCCGTGTCATGCCCTACACATGCCACTAGACTATACCTTGCACCGACGCATCACCACTCAAGTCTTGGAAGTTCTTCTCCAACACGACCTCTATTTGCAACTGGCCAAATGTCTCTTTGAAGTCACAATGGTAGAATACCTTGGCATTATCCTTGAAAAAGATCGCCTTCGCATGGACCCCATCAAAGTCAAAGCGATCCTGGAGTGGCCAGTCCCCAAATGTGTGTGCGATGTATGCGCCTTTATTGGCTTTGCCCTTTTCTACCGCCAATGGATCCCCAAATTCTCTGAGAAGGCGCGTCCCATGAATGAACTCACACACAAGGACACTCCCTGGGAATGGACAGAGGAGAGGCAAGCCGCGTTCGATGCCCTTAAAAATAGTGTGGCCTCTGCACCAGTGCTATGGCAACCAGACTTCAGTAAACAGTTCTATGTGGACACAGACGCATCCCAGCACGCACTTGGTGCAGTCCTACAACAACTAGACGAGCAGAACCACCTCCACCCCATTGCATTCCACTCTAAGACCTTTGATGCCACCCAACGTAACTGGGATGTTGCGGATAGAGAAGCCTTCGCAATATTGGATGCTCTACGTACCTGGAAAGCCTACCTTGCAAGTAGTGAACACAAAGTTGTCATCCGCACGGACCATCGTAACCTACAGTACTTCCTCTGCCCACAAAACCTTAACCATCGCCAAGCTAGGTGGTCGCCTGAACTCCAGGAATATGATTTCAAACTAGTGCACATTCCGGGCAAACAACACATCCCTGCAGACTTCCTTTCACGCCCCCCAGGAGACAAAGGAGAACATGACAACGAGAATATCACCCTGTTTCCCCCCGAATGCGTCACGACACTTCAATTCGCCACATTTCCGCCAGAACTGGAAGCACGCAGACAGATCCTCCAACGCTATCATGACCACCCACTCGCTGGACACCCAGGAGTGAAGAACACACTCGCACTACTATGCAGACACTACGAAGGAGGGAAGGAACTCGAACAATTCGCCAAAGAATATGTACAAGGATGTGCTAAATGTCAAGAAACCAAGGCACACACCACACAGCCCAGAGCAGCATTATTCCCCATCGACGTTCCTGCAGAAGAAGGACCCTTCCAAAGCATTTCCATGGACCTAATCACAGACCTCCCCCTTTCCGCAGGACACAATGCCATCCTCACCATTGTCGACCAAGGCTGTTCCAAAGCAGCACGCTTCCTCCCCTGCTCTACCACCATCACGGGCGAAGGGATAGCCACCCTATACTTCCGTCACATCGTACCCTGGTTTGGACTGCCAAGGCACATCATCTCAGACTGTGACCCCAGATTCACATCACACTTTGCGCGCGCACTGACAAAGAGCGTGCACGCTAAGCAAAACATTAGCACCGCATTCCACCCCAGGACAGATGGTCAAAGTGAACGCACCAATCAACAAGTAGAGCAGTACCTACGCCTCTGGGTTCCAGACCAACAGGACCAGTGGGCTTACTACCTCCCCATGGCAGAGTTTGTATTCAACTCCTGGCCACATGACCGCACCAAACTCACAGCGCACAAACTCCTCTTTGGCTACCAACCCCAATGCACAATAGACAATGATCCCACGGACCCACCAGCAGTACAGGACCGCCTCACACATATTACCAATGTGAGAAAGCGTGCACAAGCACTCTTGAATGCGCCACCAAAGACAGTAACACCTCGGTTTCAAAAGGATCAGAAGGTCTGGCTAGAAGGGCGCCACCTCAAAACCTATTACCCCAGTACTAAGCTAGCGCCTAAACGCTTTGGACCCTTCAAAATCACATCAGTCATCTCCCCAGTAGCTTACCAACTCGAGTTGCCACCATCATGGACGATTCATAATGTGTTTCATGTTGATCTTTTGATGCCTTACCAAGAAACAAGCGCTCATGGACCCAATTACACACGTCCGCCACCTGAAATCATTGAAGGAGCACCGGAATGGGAAGTTGAGCGCATCATGGGAGAGCGCTACTGGGGCAAGAGACGCGAACACCAGTACCTAATCAAGTGGAGAAACTACCCACACGCTGACAACACCTGGGAACCAACTACAGGTGTCTTTGCACCGGACTTAGTCAGGGAATTCCATCAGAAGACCAAAGCACATCGGGGTGCTGTGAGACCTAGGAGAGGGGTGAGAACCAGAGACGCTCGCCTGGCCCGCATATCCCCAAATTCTCTGAGCGGTAGCCCCCAAGCACCACCAGCACCAACCCTGCCCAGATACAGTACGGCCAGCTCTGCACCCTCGGCACATTCACACATATTGTTGAGCTCAACGAGTCTCCTGACGTTCCCGCCTGTGCCAGCCAGTCCCAGTCCACCAACACCACTTCACTCGCAGTTGCTTCTTCTCTCTGCGGTCCCTGGCTACCCTGAGAACCTGTACCAGTCCTGCACACCTTCCCGCTCTAAAGCACTGGCCCCATCTGTAAACCAGGCTAAGACTGAAATGGCATGAAATAAGACAGCCTATAAAACCGCTAAGAAACACCCCAACTCTTTTTCTGCATCCTACCCACCTGGCTTCCTCACAACTGTGGCTTCAGTGCACCCCTCAGTCTTCCGTTACTCTTCTTCCCCCCAACGCTTCCATCCCTACACAAGAAACACTGCGGCCCGTCACCCTCATCGTCATCCTCCTAGTTACATGTCTTCCTCATCTGTTACTTCCTCCACGCCGGGTTCCCCAATCTACCAAGGGGACTACACAGAATTCGCCGCCGCACTGAACATCCCCCCACTTGCATCTCGTCCTGCCTCCCCCATGTCTGACGTCGAGCTCCCCCCAATTGAAACCCTAGACACCCTCACCGCTGACCCTACCATTACTTCCACTCCGGACTCTCCCACTCCTGTCTCCACCCATACCCCCGGCCTCATCCTCCTGGACCAGGAAAGCCGCGAGCTCCCCTGGGGTGACTCTGAGCCGGAAGGACCCTCCTTTGCCATTGACATGCGTGGCCTGCAGACTGGGGAGGAGATCATGGCACGTCTCAACACTACAATCGCTGAAATTATCGACACCATTGACGATGAAGATACCCACATCACCGTCATTGACGCCACCACCTCCCTACGCACCAGCATTGAGCAGGACGAAGGTCCTGGAACCCCAGAATGGAGGAAGAGGATGGAGGAGGACTGCTGGTGCCCCCTCGCTGCGATAGAGCTGGAGGCAGCAACTGAAGGAGCCACTGAGGCCAACCATCCAGGCCACCCTTTCCGTGTCAACTCCCCTGCCTCCCCCTGGTACTGGTCAGAGCGTATCCAGGATGGCTCAGGCCACCTAGTCGTCCCTAAGTACGTCGCCTTCATGTTCAGCGCAAAGGACCCCATCATCATGGCCACCATGGGCCAAAACAAAGTCACCTACACATTCCCCCTCCGCGCTCACCCCATCCCTGAGAACTCTTACCGCCCACTTCCCCAGCTCACCCCTCGCCAGGTCTCCATCTTCGCTGATGAAGGTGGTGACACTGGCACCTTCTGCAATCACGTGGACGATGCCCTCAAGGCCCTGGGGGACCCATACATGATAGGGGAAGTGGAACGTCTGCACGTGGCGGAGATGGCAATTGAGTCGCATGCAGTGGACATTGAGATGGAGAAGAGGCGCATGGCGGAATCCAAGAGGCTCTTGGACTACCACTCAAGGAGGCTGAGCTACCACAAGGGCCAGAGGCACCAGGCGGTGCAACACCTTTCTGCCGCAGACGCCTACAATGTCGTCTACCCCTACATGACCAGCGCGCACGCCCCCCTCGACACTCCTGAGGACCAAGTCCTCAACTACTGCCCTGACTCACGCCTGTGCGAAGCCCTGCGGAAGGCTGGGGAAGGCTACACCCAACGCCCTGAGGAGCATACCCTCTCCACACGCATTTTCGGTCGCCCACCGCCTCCTGGCCCCTACTCCCTCATCTCGTGCCTCTCCAGAGCAAGGGGACACAGCCCTGACCTTGCCTACCCCATCCTCAACCCCACGCCCACCCCTGTGGACCCCACCATCTCCGATGGCTATGATGCACAGGCCATGGACGCTTATGACTGGACTGACCAAGGTAGTAACTGAGGGCAGTCACTAACCTTAGGAGGGGGATGATGTCACGTTCAGTGGACTTGTATGCCTTTTTTCATTTTCTCACTATGTTTACCGCCCCGTACCTCGATGGACAGTAGCATCCTCCTTCCTTGTTGTCCACAGGGAGGCGGGACGCTACTATGCACTTGACTCTATGGACTGCCGGGCCCTTACGGCCCGTGACTCCACTCCTGCGCCTTGTTACTGTACCACTACTTACCACCGGGTCTGACGGACCGCTTGGACCGATGCGCATCCACTAGTGCTACATCTGTACGCCTCTGCGCATGCGCTGTCCAGACACCTTGTTGGCTCGCGCTTTCATGACTCACCTACTGTACTATGACTCCTGATGACTCGAGCTGCTTACTAGTGTCCTAGGGACACTCTGACTCACATTGACACATTCTGACTCACATCGACTCACTCTGACTCATAGTCACTTGTACTTATATCGCGTTGTACGCTCAAGGCAGACCTTAAGTCTGTTCTCTTGTAAATCTCAGGCTTGTGAACTGTCACTCGTGCTTTTCCTTGTGAATCCTCGCTCCTCAGGCCTATTGCCTGACTTCGCTCAGATTCCCCTCGTCTATGATCAAGGGGAAGGGACTTAAGTTTAAGCGTACTCGCAGTACACCGGCTAGGGAGAGGTACTCAGACCTCTTGCCTCTATCGCGCCCTCAGTCCCCAAGTTCAGCAGCCTCACCTACGCCCCCTCCATCGCCGTTGGAGGTACGCCCAGATAGTGGGCGTGACACATTGGGTGTAGGTATTGATCAGGCTGACATTCAAACCAATATTGCCTGAGTGTCTGGTCGGATCAGGTGGACACTGCTTTAATATTCATTGGGTATAGATATTGGTCAGGCTGACATTCCAACCAATATTGTCTGAGCATCTGGTCGGATTAGGCAGATGCTGATTGAATATTCATTGGGTGTAAACATTAGTCGGGCTAACATCGCACCAATATTGCCTGAGAATCTGGCTGTGTTTGGTGGATGCTGATTGAATATTCATTGGGTGTAGATATTGGTCAGGCTAACATTCCGACCAGTATTGCCTGAGTGTCTGGTCAGATCATGCAGACACTGATTGAGTATTCATTGGATGTAGATATTGGTCAGGCTTACATCCCAACCAATATTGCATGAGTGTCTGGTTAGTTCAGGCGGACATTGCTTAAAATATTCATTGGGTGTAAATGTTGATCAGGCTGACATCCCAACCAATATTGCCTGAGTGTCTGGTCGTATCAGGCGGACATTGATTGTATATTCATTGGGTGTATATATTGTCAGGCTGATATCCTAACCAATATCGCCTGGGCATCAGGTTGGATTAGGCGGACACAGTCAGTCTAGGTATTGGTCCACCTGACAGCCAAACCAATATAGGCAAAACAAAGCCGAGATGCTAAATGATCATGGTGGAATTGACTAAGTGAACAATCCTGATAATGACTCTCAAAGAGCAGGCGCACTTGTGGTAATGGGTGAGATTGGGGAAGAAGGACAGTAGGAGAACTCATTTTGGCTTGACAATGTGTAGAATAGGACTATATCTGATCTGATCAGGTGGACACATACCAAATATTGATTTGATGTAGGTTTAGGTTCACCTAATAGCTCAACCGATATTCTATATCAGTCTAGTCAGATCAGGCAGACACATGCTAGATATTCAATAAGTGTAGTGATTGGTCCACCTGACAGACAACCCAATATTCCATGTCCATGTCGGATCAGGTGGACACATACCAAACATTCAGTAAATGTAGGTATTGGTCTGCATGACTGACCAATCTATATTCCAAGTACGTTTGGTTGGAGTTCAAAGAAGACACATTCCAGATATTCCCTCAGTGTATATATTGGTCAGCCTGACTGGAAAGGCTGTTAACACTCTGTGCTTGTTACGCTTGAGCTCTGAGCGTATCGATGTCGTGTTGATCCTACGAGGTGGAAGGCAATGCAGGCACTGTGAGTCTTATGGAGTTCAGACTAGACACAGTGTCGGTCCCCTCAAGCATAGAACTCAGTGTCAAGAGTTCAGTGAGGGGTTCAGGAGTCAGGCAATCGGCCTGAGGATCAGGGGATTCACAAGGTGAGGGGAAATATGGGTAGCCACCAAGGGGCCAGAGCGTAGCTCAGTATTGGTACAAAGAGAACAAGTCTAGAGGATACAAGCTACTCTAAATGGACTTATGTAGGCAATGGGTCGCGAGACAATGATACATAATCAGGTCGAAGATTCAAAGGGCAAAAAGGGGTAAATACAGTGAAATAAAGCGTAACACTGCCCTCCTATCAGGTCTGAAGATGTCCCAGCTTCACCAGGTATCTGTCATAGGTGTATCCTCATTGAATGAAGGCATTGCAATAGAGATAGTGGGTAATAGGGTAAAGCGTGCGTTGAAGGTAAGGCGAGCGGCGACATTTTGTGCGGTGATCTCATGGATACATTTTAAAAGAGCATTCACCTGGTGGTTTAGACCAGGATCTCTGCGGGGATGATAAGATCGGCGCGGGGTATATTGTGGTTGTTGCAACGGTTGGGCCGTGGGGGATGATGGGCTTCATGATGAGGATGTGGATGTAGGAGAAGGCATAGAAGTGGGCGATCACAAAAGAAGGTGAAAGGAGTGGCGGTCTTTTATAATAAAGCAGAGTGTGAATCTCGTGAAACTAGGTGTTCGTCCAGTCAGCATAAGGTGTCGTATCGTACAGTGTCCAGTAGTTCTTTTGCATTTGGATTTAGAGTGATGCGTCCCTCATCAATAGCGCGTAGGATGATGGAACTGGATTGACTAAACTCCCGCAGCTTTTGAAGTAGTCGATGGTCATGATCAGGGTGGCAGCGACAGGATTCGTCGCAGGTGAGGTTATGGATGGTGGAGAGAGTGACTGCAATGGAATGAGCTTCCTGGTCAGCGTCGCATAACTTCTGCACTTCTTCTGGACTCCAGGGGACTTGGTAGCCCTCCGCGTGAGTCTGTAAAGCATCTATCGTGCGTGCGATCGTTGTTGATGGGAGTTGAGGACATGGGGCCCTTATTCGGGGTATTGGAGACGGGGTGACCCTGTCTCGGATAGTGTCAGGAGTGGTGATATTGGTGGTGGCTGGGTGGTGCGCTTCATGATGGGACAATCGTGCGTGGCTAATATCAGGCCTAGACACAACCAGTTCAGCTTCCAAGTGGCCCATCGTATCATGAGTTGAGTGTGTTCCACAGTTGGACTTTGTCTGTGACATGCTCGTCCACAGTGGGTTCAATGGTTGGTGGTATAGTGATGGAGGTGTTGAAACGTTTGTACCAATTGAATACAGATAACGCGAGCTGCTGTTGGTTCGATGGTGTACTGTCAGGATTTGTCTGTCGGTATTGGTGGGAATCGTTCGTAGAATTGCGGGTAAGTGGACGGTGGGAGTGGCAGAAGTGGGTATGATGAATGGGTCTCGGGTAATGGTATCTGGAACATTGTTTCGTGGACTGGGCATTTAGTAGGGATGGTGACTGGGGCAGTAGTCGGATTTGCAAAAATACGAGTGTAAGTTTGAATGACGATTCTGTCGCGTTTCATGTTTTGGTTGCTTTGGAATGAAGGGGATGGCGTATGGTGATGCGAGAATATGGAATGTACGTATAGTAGGTGGTCAAGGGTATTCTTCTTTCAGTGGTTGTTTCGCGATTCGTTTCTTGTCGGTGGGTGAATAGTAATAGTGGAAATGGGAGTATGGAATGGGTAGCAGGTCATAGTTCATTCAGGAGGTGTCCCAAGGGACTACTGGTTGATGTTGAACTGAGGGGAACAATTTGAGGAATGCGTATCTTGCTGGAAGTCGTGTCTGTCTGCTGGTTCTTGTAGTTGTCGTTGTTGGTTGCATGTTCGGTTGGGGGGCTAATGTTCTTGCGGGCGTTGTCGTTATTGATGGTGTTGTGGCAGTGGGCGTAGAGGAATTACCCCCCTCTCGAGGTAGGTGCCGTCTCGGCGCTTGTGGCATGGCCCGTGGGGCGTCAGGGTTACGTTGATAAAAGGTAGCAATAAGGTCAGGGGCGTAAAGGTCCTGAGCTGAGACCCAAGAATCTTCAGAGGCTGGGAAACCCTTCCAATGAACAAGGAAGTGGAGTTGTCATCGTCTGCCGTAAAAGTCCGCATTACAGATTGATTTGACTTCCCATTCGGGTTCCCCTTCAATCACCTCTGGATCTGGCCAGGCGTAATTGTGTCCATGGGCCTCGGTTTCGACATAGCGCATGAGCAAATCTACATGGAAGGTGGGGTGGATCCGCATGGAGGTAGGTAAGGTGAGGTGATACGTAACAGGGGAGAGTTTCTGTGTGATACGGAAGGGGCTGTATCGTCGGGGTGCCAATTTCATTGTGGGGTAGTGTAGCTTGAGGTTGCGCCCTTCAAGCCACACTCGTGCCCCTTTGTTGAAGGTGACAGGGATCATGCGATCTGTCGCGGTCTGGAATGCCTTCACAGCAGCTTCCCGTGCTTCCCAGATCTTCTGGAGACATTCGGTGACTTCAGGCACCCAAGTTTCTTCAGTGGACATTGGGATGAACAGTTTGGTACCAAACAGGAGTTGGTGAGGTGTTTGTCCAGAGCGATTGTGTGGCCATGAGTTGTGGACATATTCTGCGAGGGGTAGGTACTAGGGCGTGACACGGGTAACCCCCAGGTGGGATTTCCCGAAACCACACCCGCACCCGTCAAAACCACACCCAAATGGTTACGGGTGTGGTTAAACCGTAAGCGTTCACGGTTTTTTTTTTAACCGCAGTTTCATTGCGGTTTTTTGCGGTTTTATGGACCCACGGGTGAATGAGGCAATAATATTAAAAAAAACCACGGCCATAAGGGCACGTGAGGAAACTACAACATAGATATATGACCCCCCAGGCCTCCCCAACCACAAGTGTGCGATCTGCGAGCGCGCAGGTGGCTGTGCGTGCGGTGTGCGGTGCGGCATGCGTGAGTTGTGCGTTGTGCGGGCATTGTGTGGGCGTGCGGGCGTCGTGCAGGCATCGTGCGGGCATGCGGACGTCGTGCAGGCATCGTGCGGGTGTGCGGACGTTGTGCGGGCGTTGTGCGGGCGTTGTGCGGGCATCGTGCGGGCATGCAGGCGTTGTGCGGGTGTCGTGCGGGCGTGCGGACGTCGTGCGGGTGTCGTGTGGGCGTGCGGACGTCGTGCGGGTGTCATGTGGGCGTGCGGACGTCGTGCGGGTGTTGTGCGGGCGTGCGGACGTCGTGCGGGTGTCGTGTGGACGTGCGGATGTCGTGCGGACATCGTGCGGGCGTGCAGGCGTCATGCAGGCGTGCGGGTGTCGTGCGGGCATCGTGGCAGACGTGCGGACATTGTATGGGCGTCATGCGGGCGTGCGGACGTCGTGCGGACGTCATACGGGCGTGCGGGTGGTGTGTGATCTGCCAGTGGGTGGCGATCAGCGTACGGGCGTGCGGGCGGCGTGCGATCTGCCAGCGGAGGGCGATCAGCAGGCGCGCAGGCGTGTGAGCGGCCGCGTGATGGTAAGCAGTGCAACCCCTCTGACTCGCAGTTGAAGCGAGGGAGGGGAGGAGAAACCAAATATAATCTATTAAAACTAGTATCTATTTATTCTATTCTACTTGTTACATGCGGGCGATGTGTGTGCGGGTAGCCGATGTGCGTGCATGCAGGAGATGTGGGGCGCGCGGGTGATGTGCCAGTGGAGCACACGGGCGATATAGGGCGCACGAGGCAATATGGGGGCGTCGTTGTAACCTCGCGTTAGACACGAGGAGTGGGCTGTCATTGTCAAAGACTGTTAGTATAACAAAAAAAAAAGAAAAAAAAGAAACCTATCTTGTGGTGGTTCGAAAACTTCTTGAAGTCCTTTTTGAGGGGACGGCGTTGGCGGCACTGCAGACAGAAACCCCCCTCCGTCTCGCGTTTGAAGCGAGGGAGGGGGGTGGCGGTTGGAAAACCCCACGCGTTCGTGTTTTGAGGTGGGGATGGTGGCGGCGTGAAAGAAGATGCCGCGTGACTGGCCGACGCGCGGAACCGGTAAAAACAAACAAAACAAACAAAAAAACAAAAAAAAAGAACAAAATAGTTGGTAGCAAAAACACAAAGCCATAGCAGTAAAAACCATAAGAAACCGTAACCCGCGGTTAAGGGTGCGGTTTTGCCTCGGGTGGGAAATCCCAAAACTGCACCCGCACCTGTGACAAACCGTGACCGAAAACTGCGGTGTCACCCGCACCCATGTCACGCCTTAGTAGGTACGGGACCCATGCAGTCTGGTCATTTGCTGTCCAGAGGTGGAGGTACTGCTCCAGCCACTGGTTGGCGCGTTCACTGGCGCCATCTGTACGAGGATGGAATGCGGTGGACACATTCTGCTGAATGTGAAGGAGCCAGCAAAGCTCCGTGGTGAATTGGGATATGAATTGGGGGTCTTGGTCGCTAATAATTTTTCTGGGTATCCTGAACCAAGGGATGAGGTGACATAGATAGAGGGCGGCTACCCCCTCTCCAGTGATGTTTGTAGTGCAGGGGAGGAACTTCGTGGCCTTGGAGCATCCTTGATCAATTACCGTGAGGATGGCATTGAAACCATGTGACTCCAGTAGATCCATGATTAGATCCATGGCTATCGTTTGGAAAGGGCCCTGTGTCGGGTCTACTGGTAGGTGTTGGAGCGGTGCATGTTGATGGTGGGTTCGTGGTTTGTTTTCCTGGCACGAGGCACATCTGTGGACATATTCTGCAGCGAACTCCTTCATGCCCTCTCCTTCGTATTGTTGATCCAGTAGATGTTGTGTGTTTGCGATGCCTGGATGGCCGGCAAGTGGGTGGTCATGGTGGAGGCGTAAAACTTCTCTTCTTGCCTCCAGCTCTTCAGGGAACACCAGTTTGGCGAAACAGGTGTCAGGGAGTAGAGTTACTCCTTTATTGTCGTCATCCCCTTGGTCTACACCAAAGGGGCATGATAGGAAGTCAGCTGGGATGTGTTTCTTTCCTGGGACATGCACCAATTTGAAGTCGTAATCTGCGAGCTCTTGGTGCCATCTTGCTTGTCGTCGATTCAGGTTCTGTGGCTTCCTGAAATATTGAAGGTTGTGGTGATTGGTGTGGATGATGGTTTGGTAATGCGAACCCGTGAGGTATGGTCGCCAGTATTCCAACGTGCGTACAACTGCATACAGCTCCTTGTCATAGATGTCCCAATTCCTTTGGGTTTCGTCGAGAGTTGCTGATAAGAATGCAACTGGGCATAGTCTGTTCTTTTCATCGCGTTGTTGTAGTACTGCTCCAATAGCGTACGCTGAGGCGTCTGTATCTACAATAAACGCCTTCTCAAATTGGGGTTGTTGTAGTACTGGTGCGGTGATGATGGCTTCTATGAGAGCATCAAATGCTTCTTGGTGGGACTCATCCCAATAGAATTTGCCTCCTTTGGTGCAATGGGCCACTAAGGCGTTGAGTGGTGCAGCAAGGGTACTGAACCCTTTGATGTACATGTGGTAGAAGTTCAAGAAGCTGAGCAATGCTCTAACTTCTCTCAGGGTTGTGGGTCGCTTCCAGGCTTTGATGCCCGCAACTTTTATGGGATCCATGGCAATGGAGTTCTCGGAAATGATGACTCCTAGGTATTCGACAGAGTCTGATTCAAATTGGCATTTTTGGGGTTTTAGGAATAAGTCATGACGCTTGAGAATCGATAGGACATCATCCACAACATGTTGATGCAGCGGAATGTTTTGGGGGGTGTGAATAAGGATGTCGTCCATGTAGACCATGACGTATCCTTCATTGATAAGTTCATGGAACAGGCAATTCATCATGGATTGGAAGGTGGCCAGGGCATTCGTGAGTCCGAAGAACATGACCATGGGCTCAAAAAGCCCTCTGTTCGTCTTAAACGCTGCCTTCCATTGGTTGCCATCTCGAATGCAAATGTTGTTATAACCCCAGTGAATATCTAGTTTCGTGAAGAGCACTGCAGGCTGCCCGTTCACTTGTGTGAGTCGATCCATAAGTTCACGGATGAGAGGGAGTGGGGTCGTGTCTCGTACAGTCCAGGTATTGAGTTTGCGGTAATCCTGGATGGGTCTAAGGTTGCCATTCTTCTTTTTGATGAAGAAGAAGGGGAATGCATATGGGGACTTTGATGTGCATATGTAACCTTTAGCGAGGTTCTTGGTGATGAAATTTTGTAAGGCAATGTCTTCACTTGGCATAAGTGGGTAGACTTTACAGTCCAAGGTCTGTGGGGTGTTGGGTTTCAGGTCAATTGCGTGGTCCCAAAGCCGTGAGTCTGGGAAATGTTGCGATGCTTCTTCGCTAAAAACTCTAGCGTGCGTGTGGTATTGTGGGGGAACGATTTCATCCCATTGTCGTATTGTTTTGTCAGCTGCTTGTTCGGCTAATTGTTGTGCAACTGTAGTCTTAGCTATTTGTACATAGAGTTCGTCCCCTTCCTCCAGGGGGGGTTCCTCTATTTCAATTTTTGCATAGCGCATACCTGTAACTTCGATCGATGGTCTTGATCACTTCAGTGATGCTCCTATCGTGCAGATGGTAACAGGAGCATTGAGTCTGGCATTTGTCCAATCTGGATGTGGGTTTGCGGTGGTGAACCAGGGGTAACCCAGTACAATATTATCCCCGCCCATGTACACGACTAAAAATTGCAGGACATGGGTCTTGTCGCCAGTAGTTACTTCAAGGTCAGTGTATCTTTTGAGCTTTCCTCCTTTGTTTTTGGTGCCATCTGCATTGGCAACTGTCCTCTCTTTTGGGAGCAATCGTGTACCTAGTTGATGCTTGTCAATGAACTCTTGGCTGATGAAACATTCGGTGGCACCAGAGTCGAGGAATGCTACCGCTTTCATGTCTTTGGCAGCGGTTCAATAGGTGATGGGGATTCGGATGGAGTTTGCTCTAGGTAGGAATACGTCCCGATTGGAGACAGCTTTTGCGAATGCTATCTGTTCATCACTTGGGTCCATGTGGTGGTCACGCGCAAACTGAGCTGCCAGTTTACAATAGGCTTTCGTACCGAGTCCCTTTATGTATTCAAACACTTGTTGTCACATCGGAGTTGTGGGTGGTGTTGCTCCCTTTGATCAGGTAGGTTTCGTTTTGTTGGATTTGGTTCTGAAATATGAAGCTTCGAATTGTACAGGTTCTGGAGTCGTTGCTTGTATGAGCAGTGGTGTGTCAATCGGGGGTGATGGGAGACATATATGACATTCTTCCCATATTGTCTGTCTATATGGCTTCATGGCGGTAATGATAGCCTGTCGGTGACAACTGGAGTGTTTCCATGCCGTCCACGTCTGTGGTTGGTCATACTGCATACACGCTTCGAGTAAACACATGTGAAGCCCTTGTTTGAACTTTTTGAGGACGGTGGGGTCGTCTTCTTGGTATTTGGCCTTTCGTGCCAACTCGGCAAAGCGGGTAATATACCCATCAATGTCATCTTGGTTCATTGTGAGTGTGTCAAGTCCTGCTGTGGCTCAGTATGGTTCATTGACATCAAACCAGTCTCTGACCAAATGGGCTTCGAAGTTGTCCCATAGGTCTTGGGTGAGGATAGGTGCTGGGTTGGAGAGGAGCCATTCTTCTTCCGTCCGTCTCCATTCATCCGTTGCCATGCCTTGCACATATGTAAGTGTGTGGGCGATTTTGGTCTGGGGGTCTGTCATAATCGGGTGTTGTGCATTCACAAACTGGTATAGCTTGAGTTCGTGAAGGAAATAATCGGTATTAGTGCGGTCCCCATGGAAGACAGGCAGTATCCGTCCTTCCAGGTACACTTCGTCATCATTCACTGGTTGCAGGGCATTCAACCTTGGTGGAATAGGGTTTGGTGGTGGTGTGTTCAGTGGGTTGGGCACTGGAGGTCCGTACCCTGGTGGGAATGTTGCCACAGGGGAAAGTGGCACGTGCATGCTGTTGTAGATGCTCGGGAGTACTCCCGTCGCCATTTTCGGTTTATCGGTCGATGTCGTGGAGCGATCAAGAAGCGCTCTCAGATCTGGGATCGGGTGATAGGTATCTTTTAATCGATGGTAATTACGTGATTTTCTGTCAGTCGGATCTCTCGCGATCAGATGATCAGTGCGAGGGATGTCGAGGTCCTATAGTTTTCGAGTTCACTTTGTAGCATCGTTCAGTCGGGGTTTCGGGAGACTTGTTCTAATGTTATGCTCGAGCTCTGAGCGTATCAATGTCGTGTTGATCCTACGAGGCAGAAGGCAACGCAGGCACTGTGAGTCTTATGGAGTTCAGACTAGACACAGTGTCGGTCCCCTCAAGCATAGAACTCAGTGTCAAGAGTTCAGTGAGGGGTTCAGGAGTCAGGCAATCGGCCTGAGGATCAGGGGATTCACAAGGTGAGGGGAAATATGGGTAGCCACCAAGGGGCCAGAGTGTAGCTCAGTATTGGTACAAAGAGAACAAGTCTAGAGGATACAAGCTACTCTAAACAGACTTATGTAGGCAATGGGTCACGAGACAATGATATGTAATCAGGTCAAAGATTCAAAGGGCGAAAAGGGGTAAATATGGTGAAATAAAGCATAACAGTGCTGGTCTGGTGGGATCATGTGGATGTATACTAAATATTCAATGAATGTGGGCATTGGTCCGCCTGATAGGCCAATCACTATTCAATTTCAGATTGGTCAGCTCTGCCAGACACATACTAGATAATCAATGGCTATAGATATCCGTCCGCCTGACAGCTCAACCAATATTACATGTGGGTGTAGTCCATTCAGGTGGACACATATAGGATGTTCTGTTGGTGTGGGTATTTGTTTACCTGACAGCGAAACCACTATTCTGCGCCTGCCTTATCTAATCAGGAAAAAATGTACCAACTTGTTGCACTGTAGGTATGTGTCCGCCCGGACCTTGTCTGAAGCTGCTATCGGACTATTTCTTCAACAGGTTGTAGTGTATCCGATTTTCTGGGTCTATTGTTAAATATAATCAAATCTATATTTGGTCTTGTGCTTGTTTACAGTAATAAATCAAAATTGCCGCTCTGATGGGCGACCTGATCGAACTGCTAACGCAGTCTGATTTTATCAGTGTGCATGCATTTCTTCCAGCGGGTCACAGCCTGTGCCGATACCCAATGCCCAATGCAACCTGCAACAAGCAGGAGCTGCTCATATTGGTGCCATCACTTACTGTTACAAATTCACACCAATAAAACACAAGATATGATTTTTTTTTATGAAAAAAAAGGTAGTTCGCATGTATTGTACAAGGCATATGGTAAATCCAACCCAACTCAACTCAAAGTTCTTTCATCGCATCCGTGAACTCTTTGTAGGTCTTCACCATGGCAGCGTGATCCTCTCCCAGATGTCGGTAGAAGCTTTTGATGGTCTTATTTGAGGTTGTCTTGGTAATGTGTGAGCTCTGGCGTGGCTTTGTCGTAATGAGGATGCCATTGAATACCAAATCAGAGGGCGTGCCAGAGGTCCACAGTCGCTTTCTGAGCAACTGTGTGGAGGGTGGGGTGTTGTCGTTGGTATCGTCGAGGGTCTTCTTCAAGGTGCTCGCCTCAACGGGGGGATGTTCCTTGCATTTTTTGACCATAGGCTGAGATGTGGACTCCAGCTTCTCTGTCATTTCCGGTACTTGATCACGACTGCGACCTAAGTGGAGTGTGGAGGAGTTGGATGATATGTAGAATGTAATGTACTTACCATTGCTACAGCTTTTATGCTGTGTCCAGCAGAGATTGCATGAGAATCCGATTGGTCTGACACACTTCTTCTTGCCTTTCAGCGTGCAAAGGTTGCAAGCCTGAAAAGGAAGATATAGTAAATAAGACCCCAGAAAATAGAGAATGTACCTTCTTATGCGTCACTTCTTCCACCTTTGCATGTGCCTCTTTCTCAAGGAGTTGCTTAATTTGTTGCCTGGAAAGCCGCTAATATCATTGTGTGATGTGAACATAGAATAAGGGAATAAAGGGTAAATGACTCACTGAGTGTCGTTTGGCCGAAGACCTGTGGCTGTTGGTGTTGGTGTCAGCATTGGTGGTGGTGTCGGACTTGTTGTTGTTGTTGTTGTTGTTGTCGTCACTGTTGATCTCATCTTTTTTGTCACTGTCATTGTCATTTTTGTCGTTGTTGCCAGCGCTGTTGTCGTTGTCGTTGTCATTGTCGTCCACTTTGTCTGCCACTTCCATCTCAACATCCAGGAGTGGCTCGCACTCATGCTCCTCCTCCATGATCTGGTCCTGCCTATCCTGCAGCTTGAGATGTTCCATCCTGAGGCAGGCATGTGCCTCCTCTTTGTGCTGACTAGCAGCATCTGTGTCCTGTTGTGCTGTAAGCTGGGCCTTGACCTTGGAAGCAACACACACCTTCTCTTTGCACCGCTTCTTGGCAGCACCTGCTTTCTGTTGCATTGAGAGCTGGCTCTCTACCTCTGCGGTGGCACATGCGTCCTCCTCGCTCTGCCTCATGACTGCAGTATGTGCTTCAAGTTGTTCCTCGACCTCAGTGACAGCCTGTGAGCACATACTACTGAGCTTGCCAAACAGGCCCTGGTGCTTGGGCAGGCCACGACTCTTGCAAGGATGTTTCCCCTGCAGATGTTGTGGAGTGATCAGCTTTGAGGAACTGAATAATGGAGAATACATACTAGTACAACATCCATCTCCTGGCACCATGTGGACGCGTCCGCTTGATCCAATCTCTCATCAGATACATCTCCAGGTCTGGATTGATATTTCTCAATTATGGGCAGGCAGCAAGTGAGATTTTTCTCCTTAAGATGTGTGATGAAGGCATCCTGTTTCTTAATAGGA
Organism: Lactarius sp. MG50; assembly: GCA_003314065.1. NCBI lineage: Eukaryota > Fungi > Basidiomycota > Agaricomycetes > Russulales > Russulaceae > Lactarius > Lactarius sp. MG50. The sequence continues at coordinate 14,156 of QLOZ01002285.1, read as the reverse complement.
TCTGGAAATGACATTGTGGATGGAGAAATAGATGGAAACACCTGTTAGGCTGCTGCTAGCGGCCTTTCAAACCAACAAATTCTGATTCCCACACTGTGTGAAGTGCTTGTGAGGTAGGGTCTCATGGTGTCCGCACCTGATGCCGTCATGAACTTATTATTACAAGCACATTACTAATGTACCCAGTCCAATTGTCCCTTCGCCTGACAGCATATCAAATAGCAGTAGTTCTTCTGAATCAATTCGGATTAGCTGGGGAAGTCACTTGATATTTACTATGTAAACAGATTAGTTAGCCTGACATCCAGAGTGGTATCATGTATAGGCCTGGTCAGTGTAGCTGCTGTTCTGACTGAAACTAGGCAACTAGTTGAAGGTAGGGATCAGCACGGGTAACCCACAGGTACTTTCAGGTCCACCTGCACCCGCACCCACACCTACCCACACCCACAACCCAGTGGGTTACCCCATGGGTCATGATGGGTTACATGGGGGTATGGCACACACTTTACACACATTGTTTTATTATTCTAGTAGATTGTACAGTATAGTAACATAGATAGTTGACATAACGAAAGTATTGCAATCATGGGGGGAGATGAGATTGGCTGGTGCCATGGCCGCGGCAGCAACGGCGCTGATGGGATCGCCGCGACGGCAGCGATGGTGTTGGCGCAGTGGCAGCGGCGAGATTGGCTAGTGCCGTGGCCACGGCGGCAACGCCACCAGTGGGATGGCCACAGCGGCGGCAGTGGCTGGATCGCAGCCACGGCAGCAACAACGGTGTTGGCGCAGCAGCGGCGGTGGTGGCTGGATCGCAGCCGCGGCAGTGACGGTGTTGGCGCAGCAGCGGCGGTGCTGGCTGGATCGCAGCCATGGCAGCGACGGTGTTGGTGCAGCAGCGGCGGCGGTGGCTGGATCGCAGCCACGGCAGCAACATGTTGGTGCAGTGACAGCGGTGGTGGCTGGATCGCAGTCGCGGCAGCGATGGTGTTGGCACAGCACTGGCGGGATCACGGCAGCGGTGTTGACACAGCGGTGGCGACGATGTTGGCACAACGCTGGAGGGATTGCCGCCGCAGCGACTCAAAGAGCACAGACAAGGCTACCATCACGCCGATGATATGCTGCCATAAACATAAGCTATAGCCTTATAGGCCACAGCGGGGAACCTCCGCTTGACCACCAGGCACCAACAGCTCACCTCTTTATCCACGACAGGTTTCAGAGTTCCCTGAGGTGACATGGACATAGATGCAGACCATCTTGAAAGGTAACAAGGCCCTCCAGACTTGTAGCTGCCGATTCGGCAATGGCATCCACGCTGGACGTCCGTCGTGGCTGGACCGGGTGTGGATACAAAACCGTGAGGCAACTCTTGCATGGGTTTATCGACCTGGCAGTGGCGGGACTTGCAACTTGGGGGGAAACCTTCTAGCGCGAATAAAAGCCATTTGAGGATGACGCCAGTGACAGTGTTAGCGTGGCACTGGCAGGATCACGGCCACGGCCGCGACGGTGCTGGCACACCGCTGGCAGGATGGCTGCCGCGGCAGTGTGCTGGTGCAGCGCTGGAGGGGTTGTTGCTGCCACGGCGACAGTGCTAGCACAGCGCTGGAGGTATCGCGGCCACGGCAGTGTTGGCGTGGCGCTGGCAGGATCGCGGACACTGCAGCGAGGGTGCTGGCACAGCGCTGGAGGGATCGCGGCGACGGCAACGACGGTGCTGGCGCAGCATTGGAGGGATTGCAGCCACGGTGGCGACGGTGTTGGCGTGTGTTGGTGCTGCACTGGCGGGATCGCAGCCGCGGCGGCGACAGTGCTGGTGCAGCGCTGGAGGGATTGTGGCTGCCGCGGCAGCGGTGCTGGCACAGCGCAGGTGGGATTGCGGCCACCGTGCGACGGTGCTGGTGAGGTGCTGGTGAGGTTGTGGCCGCCACCATGGCCACCGTGATGGCGACGCTGGTGTGGCTGCTGCGGCGGTGACGCTGGTGGCACGACTGCAATGGCAGTGACAGTGCTTGCACAGCGGCAATGAAGGGGCCAGTACAGGGGTGATGAGGATGCTGGCACGAGGGGGATGCTGGCCCAGATTTGCACCCAACTTGAGAAGAAACTATATCGTGGCGTGACACCGATGGCGATGACTGTGCTGGCAGCGGCGGAGGTAGCAGCATGGTGTGGTGCAATGCTGATGGCGATGACGGTGCGACCGTGATGGCGATGACAGTGGCGCGACCGCGATGGCTTTACTCGGGGAGGTGCATGGGCGGCGTGGGCGGCGTGATGGAGGTGAGGGTGCTGAACAGGTTAGTCGCCTCGGCTGAGGCCTGGTTGAAGAGGCAGACATGAGCGGGAGAAGGGACGTAGACTAGAGCTGTGATGATTAGAGAGGGTATTGGTTTGGACGGAATGGGGAGGACGATGGGGATGCGTACATTCAGGGATAGGGACCTCTGGATCCTGAATCTGTGCACGATGCGGTCGCGTCCCAGTGCCATTTGGGCTAGCGTTCGCCAGCTGTTCGTCATCTAGTTGTGTGGAGAGAATGTGGTAATCACTCGCTGCTTGGTTCACCACAAGCGAAGGACAACTCACAACGAGAGTGTGCAAGTATGTGTTCGCACAACCGCGATGACTGTGGTGGCATGGCGTAGTACTAAGTGATGTAGACGGACGGGGCTTTCGGTGGGGTTCTGATATTGATGCCGCAAAGACTGCGACTGCCATATCGTCAAGGCCGGAAACTGGCAGTTTGCGTTGGTTTTTGGTGCTGCACAATCTGGGGAACTTCACTATGTGGGAGGTACCGGACTGCGGCAACACTATCTCGCGTAGTATACATACTCCTCAGCACTGTCAGCAGGTACTCTGTATGAGGGGCATCCATGCTGTTCCACCACTAATATCACATGGCAATGGCAACAAATGAGAGGATGCTTATTCTACATTACAGGGATTGCAAGACAGGGATAGATACAGCATGTAACCTCACAGACTCGGACGGCACCTGCAAAACTGTTCCAGCAGCAGGATTATGTCGACAGCTCTGAAACAGTTGGTCAAGGTTGACAAGTTATGGGTATCAGTTGATTCAGTCCATATGTTATGTCTGTAATATCTCATCCCACAGGTGGGCATACAGTATATGTACGTTCGGTGATTGAGAACATTGCGTTTGCGTTACAAAGTGGAGTGGCACCCAAGCCGCTTGCCGCAGGAATGGGAATAGTCAGCGGGTTGACCCAAATTTCATTTGTCATTTCGACTCGTCTGTACACTACAACAAAATATGATCCCACCCCTCCCCAAGCTCAAGCTCCTCGTCTCCTTCAATATCAGCGAGAGCACCCACTGCCAAAATGTCAGAGTCCATCACCAAACCCATCAGACTCCAAGACCCCAAGCATATCAACACCCAAGTAGACTGTGCAGTGAGCTGGCTTCGAACATGAGACAAAACAAGACGTCCACAGCTGAATACACGTTCAACATCAACAGATGTAGCTACAAGGAACATGAGTGAACTTTACTGAAAGCTTGAAAGAACAGGACGCACCAGGAACTGTAAGATAGTCTAATGCCATTCGTGAGAGGCATGGATACATTGCAGAGTGTTCATACCACCACATCAATACATCATCCACAGCCTCTGGGCCTGTGCTAAGGTAACGAGCCAGTTCGTTGCAACGCTCGGTTTGGGGGGGGCTTCTGAGTGATGGAAGGGCATCAAAGACATTCAATGCCTTTGGCAATGGTGATATCTGCAGTTAATTAGCCAAGCAAACAGCGTTGAGATGGTTCACAAACCTCTGTAGTTTCAGCGTCTCCATCCGAATCGTTGTAAGGGACCTCCTGTTTGTAAGATCGCTCAAATTCATCATGTACCAGCTCTTCTGCAGTGTCGATCCACTCCTGTTCCCATTTGGCAGACTTGAAGTATGATAGCTTGTGGCGAGGGTGAAGGACTGTCCCAAGGAAGTTATTAGAATCCATGTAGGAGAAATGAAGGCCTGAATACGCACCCATTGCAATACGATAGACCTCAGATGAGTCTGTGAGAGAGTAATACCGATTCAAGGTTTTTTTCCCGAGGCCCAGAGACGCTCTGATAGCAGGAGAGAGCGAGTGGTCGTTAGCCTGAGCTGAGAGGCAGTCATTGATATAGTCCATAGCAGGGATAACGGTGGCAAGATTGGGTGTTGCACGGGAGAAAAATTGAGTTGCGTCCTTCAAGACCTGCACACGAGGTGATGAGTGATGACAAAGCAATCTGTGGAATGGTGGCGTTACGCACCTTGAGGACATCGCACAACTGACTTGCGATGATCCACTCCCTTTTGCTCAACTCATATGCTCGAAGCCCATGGCGCCGGTCAGCCGTCAATATATCAATTGCTTTCCAGTATTTGAGTGCAAAACTGAGCATATCATAAGTTGAATTCCAATGGGTTGTTACATCCCTGGGCATTATTCGGTCTGACTTCTTGAGTTCCTTGAGCTGCTGTCGCCATGCTGGAAGGAGCTTTGTTGACGAGTTGACAATCTTGAATGCAATCTTTCGAAGCTACCCAATATTATGAGTCTATGCCTATTGATCTGCTCATGACGCACCTTGACAAGAACTAGCTTCACTGGCTGTATTTCATCCTGTAATTCTGTGCGTTCGGCAAGTGACAACACAGCCATCTCATCAATCCACCCATCGGTATCATCATCACCTTCACTGTGTTCGTTTGCCTTGCCATCAATTGTGTGCTGCTTAAGCAACTTAGCGGCTTCCTGTTCATCAAGATCAATTCCTTCTGCGAGGTCTCGCAGTTCACATTCAGTGGCGTCTATGGGTTCATTTGATTCCTTTTTCTGTATGTCAAATTGTCTGATGATTGACTTTGCACAGAGGTTCACGACATGTAAGAAGCACCGGGTGCGATTCACTTCAGAGAAGTCAGGAAGGATCTCTGTGAGTTGTTCAATCATAACATCATTGCATGACGCGTTGTCACAGGAGATACTGAGGATCTATGGCCCAAATGTAAGTCATTATTTCTTCAATAGTGCTTCCCCCAACCTTATCCGCTATTCCATACTCTTGTAGGATCTTTGCGAAACTTGTTGCCAAATTGAGTCCAGAGTGCGACTACAAGCATTGCGTTGAGAATATTGAGAACTCTATTGCGGGTATGTGACATACCTCTGCAACCTCTATGACATCTAATACTAGGCACAGTGGTACACCCTTCTGCTCAAGGTGAACAGTCACAGCAACAAAGGCTCTGTGATTTGGTGAAGTCCATGCGTCTGTCGCAAAGTTTAATGTGCCATTGTGTTCCTTCTTTTTGGTCAGTTTTCAAATCTTGGGACAGTTTGTCTTACTTACGCGTAACATCTTAGCAATCCATTGGTGTGTCCGTGAAAAGACCATTCAAACATCACGCGAGACAGTGGATGGTGATGGTATGTAATAACCAGGACGCCCTGTTTTCATCAAGCTTTGGAACCCACGGTCCTTCACAATCTCAAATGGCCAAATGCTTTCGGCCACCCATCGGACAATCTCCGCTCTATCAATTGAAGTTTGAGAACAGTTATATAAGTAAGTAATTGCACACATACTTTGTTTCAGTTTTAGTGTGTTGCCAGTGTGAGTACAAAACTTTCCCTTTTCCAACCCTTTTGAATATTGCCGTAATTGATCCATCTTTTGACAGAGATTTTACCACAGCATCACGAGCCTCAGTTGCATCTTGTGTTCTATCTGCGGCTTCAATGGCTTCGGTACCCCAGCATGACCTTGCATGCTTTCGTAAATTACCGGTTGACTTCGCATCTTTTTTGTCCAGGAAACGACGAATTCTCTTCTTACAACCCTTGGCTCCACAAATGAACTCATGGAAGCGTTGACCTTTTTCATAGTTGATGTTTGGAATAGGATTGAAGAATGCGTAAATAGGTGTGGTCCAGTCCTTTTGTAACCGTTCTAACCACTATTCAGTATGTTGTTAACAGGTAATGGCTGTCACTTTACCAAGTTCAGCTTCAGCATCCTCCTCCGCCTTCTCGACCTCATCATCACTGTCAACATTGACAACTGTTGCTTGACCACTGCTATTTTTGTTGCTGCTTCATTCAGTGATAGACTCAGTTGATGACGCAGATAGTGTATCTCCAGTAAGTGTCTTCTTTTTCTTTGGTAAGGGGGCACTGATGACCTTTGACGCTTTCCGCTTTACACTTGTTGGAATTTTTGTAGGTTGCCGCATGCTTAATGGGTCTACCAGGACTGTGCGGAACAGGGGGTTGTGTTGTAGGGATTAAGGTAGAACTGCGTGAAGGCTCCTGGAGATGCAGTGAAGCAGGGAATTGTGTTGTAAGGATTAATGTAGAACTGTGCGAAGCAGGGATTGTGTTGTGGGGATTAATGTAGTTGTAGTGCTGGTTCCATTTTTACCACAACTTTTTGGAATGTGTCTTTTGGGAGAACTCCGCTGTGGAGTGTGCAGCATTTGTACTTGTAGGTAGACTTTAGTGTGCTTTGTGGGTCCATGGGTTGGTGGGTTAGCTGATGGTGACCCGCACCCGCACCCACAGGTACCCATACCCACAACCCATGTGGGTACATGAAACCCATGCAGATGCCTAGTTGAAGGAGTGTAGAAATACGGAGCTCTACAAAGGTCTATGAGAACAATGGCCAATCTAATAAACTAGAGAATTTAATTTCGGCCTGATCTGCAAGTGAAGCCCAAAGTGCCATCTGTTTATGACAATAACAATCAAGTCCAGGTGGCCATTCCTCATCTTCAACATTGCCAAGTCTTTTCTTCCATTCCTTTTCCTTACAGTGGAACCAGTTCACTGTCCATTCCATTTCCAGTCCGACAAGCTGGAATTCCTTGGACCAGTGGGCCGCACATGCCTTGGCTCTCAGCCAGCTCACCTGATAGACTAGGGTGGATTAGTCTGACATTTACATAAGCAAGTGGAATACATACATTCCTGCATTCGTGGACCACTCAAGTTATTGATATCTCCGGTGTGCCAAAACCAAGGTAGTGTGTTGGACCGCTGTCCAAATTGCCGCTCATCGGTGATATCTCCTACCACTTTCAAGTCATCATCAGTAATGTCCTTGAGTGTCACCAGGTATTCCGGATCATTTGACAGGCGCTCAAGTGTTAAGGCTCGAGGGGCCTTCTGGCACAACTTGTGCAGCTAAGCCTAAAGAGGACTTCAAGAGTGATCACGTGCAAGGGCTATCAGCACAGGATCCTAAGCAAGACACTGTGGTGGTCTTGACGACACGATAAGATAAACTAGATCTTCGGGATATTGCGGAGTCACAAGCTCGTGACCAAAGGCAATCTGAGCTAAGTCGTTGCAGCCAACTTAGAGGGGCGTGGGAGTAAAGCTAGAGGCCCGAGTGACGACAAGGGCAGGGTCGAGGTGAGGGCGCTTGAGATAGCAGAGCTCAAGTGCAAGGCGAGGGGGGCTGGAGGGGCAAAGGCAACTCTTGATTGTAAAAGAGAAGTCAAGCTTAGGGCTTGACTCTGCGTAAAGTGGACTCCTTATATAGGAGTCCTACAGGGAATCACATGTCACCTACTACCGAGTCATAACGAAGGTAGTAGAATGTCCAGGAAGCTTTGGTTCTAAGTATAGTACCACGATGAGTCAGAGTGAGTCAGGATCTAAGTATAGTAATGGCAGTAAGCGGTCCGAGAACACGGAACAAGAGTAAGCATGATTATCGTAGGAGTCCTACTCCCGCAGGGAGAAATGGTCTGGGTAGTCCGCACAGGAGAGATCGTAACATCAAGGGCATTCTGAGCATGTTAATATGTGGCCCGACACTTTCGAGCCTCAGCATCCAGCTTATGAACATTGTCCCATGCTCAATGTGTTGTCCGCTGGCTATCTGCATTGCACACCTTGGTTCGGAAGCAGAGTGACTTCTCACCAAGGGCCAAGCGGAGTCCTTCAAGTGCATCTGTCACCTGTCCCTTGCGCAATTTGGCTTCAATCATTGCAATTGATTTGAGAGACAGGCGCTCGATCTCTCCAGGAGCCAATGCTGAGGGCAGTGTTATGTGGTCGTGTTCTGGTGTGAACCAGCCATCGGGATCAGACTCCAGAGCATCTTCCAATGTATCGGAATTGAAGTCTGCCATCTGTGGATCTTGAGCCAACCATTTGGTGTCATCATCTGGCTTGATGATAACAGCCATTTGTTGTTCATAGGTGGTAATTCGTGCTTCTAGCTTCCTCCGCCTTTCAAGAAGTTCATTTCTCTGCACAACAGAGCATGAGCTTCCTAGAGATCTCACATGGCTCTGAAGTAATAGTCTGGAGTGTGATATCAATTGAAAGTATCACCATTGGTAAATTAAATTGGTCACTTACTGTGAGCGCTCAATGGTGAGGCCTTCCATAAGAGTGGAAACAGAACCGGATAGGTTCCCATGATGAACCTCGGCTTCCGACAGCCTTAGGCGAATGTCTGCTAGCGTCGGTACTAATGCACATGAGCCATCCATGCCCAAAAGAGGATGAAAGGCATCCCTACATTTATCCAAAGTGGCTTCATATATCTTGAGATGATCACCACGATTCTCCATGGCAACTTGTTCCTAAGCTGTCCATTCTTGCACCAATGATGGTTCAAGAGATTCCATTAACTGCTCAAATGCTGGCATTGTCTCGGAGAGTCCCTGCTTGGCTCGGGACCACTTTTTGCACAGTGAGTCAGCTGGAAGTAGTGTCAGCGCAATGTAGTAATAGATGCAAAGTAGATTCCTACCCATTCAAATGACCTTCCACCAGTTGCTGTCATTCATATACTCATCCAGAACCTCCTGATGATGTGTGGTGGACATTGACTGCGCAAGACCTGCGACCTCATCCATGCCAGACCACAAGGTTTCTAGGATCTTGCCTTCGACCTGACCAGCACCCTCAATGAAATTGAGTGTAAACTTTGGAAAGCATTCTGGAATGTGAGCAGCAAGGTGCCACTTTCCGACAGCACCAGTAATCTTCAGAGAATCCCAAAGTTCCAAGAATTCTAACTGTGCAACATGCTCTCAGAAATGTATGCTCCACTGGCAGCATATGTCATAGATGATCAGTGCCTGATCATGACCTGAAAAATGTTTTAGTGCCTGGCAGATTGAATAGTCAATATTGATTTGCCTATTATGGAATCAGTAATACCTCTATTCCGATCCTGTCGGATATACACACCACTCCCCCTTTTGGAAATCAACAACGCAGTGTGGGACAAAGGCACCATGTCTTGCACATGCACATGCCCCCTTTCCTGTTGAGTTCAGATGTTTCTGATGCAGGTTGCCATTATTCTGGGCCCTGTGATTGTTACATCTTGATTTCTTTATGTATATTAGCATAGAATGTGCCAATAAATCTTATGAGAACTCACAGGCTGTTGTTCTGGCGCATGGGCCAAATGGTCTGCATAGGGTGGATGCCTAACCATGAACAGTTCACCATCGGATAATGAAACATCATCCAAGGGACATTTCATGATAAGATGGACCAATTTCATATTCCCATCCACAACCAATTGTGGCCGGTATAGCAATCTATGTGGAATAAGTGCCAATAATCAATGTAGCATGATGAAAAGGTCTTCCTCACTTGTCCTCCGGTTTCCATTCCGTCTCCAGGGGTATGTTGATGTCCATTTGTGGACACGCAGGGCAGAACAATGCCAGTCCACCATCAATGGAGGTATCTGGCTGATCATGAACGACTCCAGCTCTCATTTGATTGTGAAGATCACACCACTGTCTGGAGACTTGAAGTAGCTCCCAATAGCGATCCTGCATTGCACTGTGAGAGTGGAGATATTGTCCGACTGCTCGGATAGCTTACCGGAACACGGGACGGAAATGCCTCATCAGTGATTTGCCAGATCTTGCTCATAAAGTTCATAGCTGCTGTCTTGCATTCCAGCACATCAACCTGAAAGTGATTGAATACCTCAAAGGTAAATGCAGTTTTTGGATTTTTGAAACTTGCTGGAAAGAGTTTGGCACAAAGGAGAAGCTGAGTGTATTGTGCCGAAGACTTGGTGCAATGACACCATTGAACTGAGCGGCGAAATATCCCAGTAGATGCAATAATCACTAGAGTTGATCGAGATCCAGAAGTAGATGTCGATGTGGAGGCTCCCAAAGGCTGATTGGCATCAGTAAAGTCATCACCTTCATCAGAAATGTCAAGGTCAAACATCATCTGAGTCTCGTCATTGAGTGGAATGGAAGGGCAATTGTCAGGATAATGCTGAAGATCAAGTGTGAGGCAATTAGTTAGAAGATCTGACTTCTCAAAGAAGCGTCCATTCCATGTCTGAATACAATGGAATGGAATGTTGGTGTGAGCAGAGATGCAGCACGCATCACACCACAGGTTCAAGCCAAAGCAATCCTGACACCAATTTGTGGCAGATGATGTTTGGCAACTTGAGCATAAGGACTTTGAGGACAATGCCTCGTGTCTGAGGAGCTCAATGAGAATGCTATATCGTTGACTTAGATATTCCCCAAGGAATTCGTTTTGGGTCTGTTAACATTTGTCCGATTAGCATCAATTTATCCTCAGGTTTGGATGCACCTTTCCGACCCTCCAGGAGCGCTTGGGCACTTGTTCCGGTGCAGAGTTATCATAGTCATCATGCCCAAATCCTCCAGGAGACAATAATTGTTTCTTTGAAGGAGATGCACTCCGTGCTACACCACGCACGGGGCGTTGATGTCAAACACAAGACGACTTGAAGTCACCAAGGTCATGGGGACACAAGGAGACTCGGGACGAGGTGAGGCAGAGGCTTTGCTTGATGTTGCTTCAAGCAGAGCTACGGCCTTGTCCGGTGCGGAGAGGGAAGAGTGAGGGGTAGCAAAGGCTTCTTTGCGTACAACAAAGAAGGCGATGCTAACTCTCTTAAGTCACGTGGGATAGAGAGGAGATCGAAGCAAGACAAGATAAGATTGTTCTTAGCACCAAACTGATATGCTAAGTAGATGAGAAGTGTGCATATTTGAGAGTTAAGCAGAAGCTTGGGGAATAAGCCCCAAGCTACTGCTCCTTTTATACATAGTCCTTGCTGTGGCCGTGTCACCCTCCTGCTGCCTGGGACCCACGCGAGTCAGATATAAGTAGGTAATGAGTAAGCATAATCCCATGGGAGTCATGGGGGGTGAGAAGCCAGGAGGTGGACGTGTCTCCCTGTGCCTTCAGCTGACGCTCGGCACAGGAGGGGAGACGACCGGGAAGTGAGGGGGGGAAAGGCATCATGTGACACCAGGTGTCACATGACAGGAAACGGTACAGTACCAGCAGTCCAAAGTCAGTCCCAATCATCGCACTGCCCTCCTCCTTAGGCGAGGCACCCTCGACTCGCTGTTCAGTCACAAGTGAAGTCGGCAGGGTCAAACAACATGTCGCCGGCATCATGTAAATCGGGGTCATACTTTAGCCAAGGGTCCTCCTCCACTCCTTGTGTTGGCATATCCACTCGTCTTGCTTCTTCCAGGCCTCCCACGGTGTCACCCGCTCGGTCACCACCCCGATGGGTTCCCCCCATGGAGTCAGGAGGGCCAGGCACTGCACCAGCGGTGCCGGCTTCATTGTCGTCGTGGTGGGGGGGGGCTCACTCAGCACTCGCCGCGCTCGACTCACCTCCCCAGCCGTTGTATTGTACATAGGCCACTGCCGCAGGGGACGCAGTGAGGGCCTGGAGGGACGCTTGGTTGGCGTCGGTGTCGTTGTGGGGGATTGGCAGGACTGGGTCGCGCATGTAGTCCTCATACGCCGTGGAGGTGGCGGCCGCGTGGGTTGCCTGCAATGTGTAGGGAGAGGCGTCATTGTACCAGAGGATGACGCTTGGGGTGCTCCCGTCGAGGACCTGGCTGATCCCTTCTTGGCGTTCCTGGTGCGCGGCATCAGAGATGGATAGACAAGCGGAAGGGTGGCCGTTACGGAGCCAGGAGGATGAGGGGGAAGTGTTGGTCATTACTCCTTGCTCCTCTTCCCAGGGTTTAAATACCATTTCCTGCACTGCTGAGGGGTTCCTTTCGTAGAACTCCTTCACTAACCTTGGTGCGTTCACATTGCCTGCCGGTTCCCAGGTGTTGTGGGCCTTGGCGTACCCCTTCCATTTGATGTAGAAGTGGAGCTGGCATCTGATCTTCTTTGCGCCCAGCACTTTCTCCACCTCGTACTGCTCTTCACCCTCAATCAGCTCGGGCGGCGGCTCCAGGAAATTGGGGCCATGCTCCTCCGTCTCCTTATATGGCAATAGCAGGGAAGTGTGAAAGGTATTGAAGATCTTCCAGGTGCCAGGGATCTCCAGTTTGTAGACCACTGGTGACACCACCTTGAGCACCTTGAAGGGTCCATATCTCTGCGCTGCCAGCTTCTTGGAGGGGTGTGACAGCTTGAGGTTGGTCCCATCTAGCCAGACCTTGTCTCCTTCTGCAAAAGGGGTGAAGATGTGTCGTCCTGCTCTTCATTCAGCCTGCAGCACCACCAGTTTTTGCGCGTGTTGTATGGCCCTCTGGGCTTGCTCATGGACTTCCTGCAACTGTCTCCCCCTTTTCTCCACTTCTGGCGCCTTAGATTCGATCCTTCCCAGCACATGTGCCTTGGGTGTGCATCCCAAAAGCAGTTCGAAGGGGGTGAAACCGGTGGTGGTGCTGGGCCAGGTGTTATGCACATATTGTGCCATGGGCAACCATCGTGCCCAATCGTCCTGCTGGAAGTTTCCATAGATTCGCAGATACTGTTCCAGCCACTGATTGGTGCGCTCTGATTGCCCATCTGTTTGAGGGTGATATGCCGTGCTTATGTTTTGCTCAATGTCCAATAAGCGACAGAGCTCCTTGGTGAAGTGAGAGGTGAAATGGGGGTCTCTGTCTGAGATCACCTGCCCAGGAATTCCATAGTGTGGGAACACATGCTGGGCGTAGAGGGTTGCCACGCCCACACCCCCGATCATCTTGTTACAGGGAAAGAATAGGGCGGCCTTGGTTACATCGTGGTCTGTGATGGTGATGATCGAGTCGTACCCTTCTGATGGGGGGAGGTCTACTATCAGGTCTAGTGCGATCGTTGCAAAAGGGCAGTGGGTTTCTCGAGTTGTGATAGGAAAGGGGGGAACGCGCGGCCTATTGGTCTTGGGCTTGGTTGCTTGGCAGGTCGCACACCCTTGAACATATGTGGTGATGAACTTTCTCAGCCCCAGCCACCAATAGTCACGGGCCACTGCTGTGAAGGTGTTGGCAATCCCAGGGTGTCCTGCCAGCGCGTGATCATGATACCCTGACACCAGCCTCCTTCTCAGTCCCTCTTGGTCTGGGACGGCCAGTCGTCCCTTGCACACCCAGCTCCCTTCCTCTTGGCGCAGATCGTACTCCTCCTTCCATTCTTCCATCAATGTTTCAGATTCTCGCTGGGCGTTTTGCACTTCCTGTTCTAGCGATTTTAAGGAAAGCGTGTGGCAGAACAGGTGACCAGGCAAGACCACCACGTTCTCATTATCATTCTGCCCCTCATCCAGTCCAGGTCATCGTGACAGGTGATCGGCTCGATTTGTTGCACCTGGCTTGTGAACTAGCTCAAAGTGGTATTCCGCCAGGCGTGGGATGTACCAAGCCACGCGTCGGTTGAGTTTCTGGGGTTGCCGGTAGTATTGGAGGTTCCTGTGGTCAGTGTACACCCGTACCACATGTTCCGATCCCAGCAAGATATGTCGCCAATGTTCTAGCCCTTTCACCAAGGCCAGGAGTTCCCGATCATACACATTGTACCCCCTTTCTGCTGGGATGAGCGCTTTGGAATAGTATCCCACAGCTCGTGGCTTCTTCCCCTCTGGTTGGTACAGAATTGCTCCAAGGGCATACTGTGAGGCGTCTACTTCCAAGATGAAGGGTTTGTCATAGTCAGGCCTCTTCAACACCGGATCGCTGGTGACAATTCGTTTCAACGTCCATACTGCCTCTGTGCACTCTTCGGTCCAAACAAATGGGACCCCTTTCTTGGTGAGCCGCTGTATAGGTCGGACAATACTAGCGTATCCTGGGTAGTGTTGCTGTGGCTAAGCCGATGTTTTTTTCTATCTCAGGAAATAAAATAGC
>QLOZ01002276.1:0-24191 GCA_003314065.1 Lactarius sp. MG50 | reverse complement strand
CCTCTTCCACGCCCTGAAATTTGAATTCTTCCCCACTGGTGATTGAGTCAAGCTGGGCAGTGGCGACCTAGTTTTGTTGGTAAGTCTAAAGGCGCGGAGAGCTCTGGAACTCACCTTTCGATGGGCCCGGGGCAGAGTGACAGGACGGGCACCTGACTCACCAGATTTAGAAGACTTACTATGCCTCAGGCTATTGACAGCCTCAGGCGCAGCTATTGACGGCGGTTTAAGGGGCGGTTTTTTCTTACTGGACGACCGTCGAGCCATGAGCAGGGAGAGAAAATAGGGGATCCGTAGATCTAAAAGCAACAGTGCGTTGCGAGCAACTGAGGCAGCAGCTCGAGACTCCAAGTCTCGAGCCAGGCTGGAACATTACGTCCATGATGCTGGGCGCGTGCACACACATCAGCAAACTATGCACAAATAGCATAGACTGGACAATGTTATTGAATTTGGTAGACACGCAAAGAGAGATACAATCGGTAGGTAGACAAGATGAACGAAGCACTGCACAGATTCTGACTGGCACATTGCCGCCAGCAGCAATATGGGTTGAGTCGGGCCTCTTTATTTACTATTACTGCAATTCATCTACATCATAGTACCTGTACTATTCGAGTAGGAAATGAAAGAGAAATAAAAAAGATACCGTTGCTGCTGTCGCCGCCGCCGCCGCTGTTGTGCTACCGCCGCCGTTGCTGCTCCCGCGTTGCCACCCCCCACCGCTGCTGGTGCTGCCGCTGCCGCTATGCTACTGCTGCCGCCGGTGCTGCTGCTGCTCCCTCTGGTGCCGCTGCTGCTGCCGCCGCTGGGGCTGGTGCTGCCGCTGTCGCTGCTGCACGCGCTGGTGCCGCCGTGCTGCTGCTGCCGCCACTGCTGCCGCCGCCGCCATGCTGCTGCTGCTACCGCTGGTGCCGCTAGTGCTGCTGCTGCAGCTGCCGTCGCCGCCGTTGCTGCTGCTACAGCTGTCGCCGCCGCTGTTGCTGCTGCTACAGCCGTCACCGCCGCTGCTGCAGATGTCGCCGCCGCCGTTGCTGCTGCTGCAGCCGTCACCGCCGCCACCGCTGCTGCTACAGCTGTTGCCGCCGCCACCGCCGCCGCTGCTGTTGCAGCTGTCGTCGCCGCCATTGCTGCTGCTGCATTTGTCGCTGTCGCCGTTCCTGCTGCTGCAGCTGTCGCCGCCGCCGTTGCTGCTGCAGCCGTCGCCGTCGCTGCCACCACCGCCGCCGCTGCAGCTGTCGTCGCCGCCGTTGCTGCTGTTGCAGCCGTCGCCGTCGCCGCCGCCGCCGCCGCCGCTGTTGCAGCTTTCGTCGCCACCGTTGCTGTTGCTGCAGTTGTCACCGCCCCTGCTGCTGCTGCAGTTGTCGCCGCTGTCGCCGCCGCCACTGCTGCTGCTGCTGTAGCCGTCGCCGCCGCCGCCGCCACTGTCGCCGCCGCCATCGCTGCTGCTGCTGCTGCTGCTGCCGCCCCCGCCGACGCCGATGCCACTGTTGCCGCGCTGAGGTGCGAGTCCCACCGCCATCGGTGCTTCTGGTGCTACCACTGTTGCCACATTGAGGTGTGTGGGGATATCCTGAGCTTGTTCATACCCCCACAACAATACCTGTGAACCAAAAAAAGTCAAATTTTTAAAGGGAATGTGTTACTTACCTTACATGGGTATGTTGGTGAGGAGTGATGGGACGCATGGCTCGCACACGTTGCGTCACCTAGGCCGGCTGAGCCGGCTGAGCCGGGTCGAGCTGGCACTTAGCCGGCTCAGTCCGAGCCGGCTAAAATGCCAGCTTGACCATATCCGGCTCAGCTAGGCTCGTGTCACAGCCGGCTGCGGCTTCGGCTTTAGCCAGCAATTAGCCGGAGCCACCGCAACACTAAGTTGTCCTCTGTTTTGCGGCCTGTGCTGCCTGTCCCTCAACACTATCAACTTGTCCTCAAATCTCTCGTCTAAGAGCCGTGTGACGGGCTTCAAAAATTGAAGATTAGTACGGTACGCCCAAATACTTCACTTTCCCTATTCTCCCTAGTTGACTCCACCAGATACGTCTTAGTCCCACCAGGTTCAACACAGCCAACGTCGCTTGACACTACAAAAGCCTTCGGATGACCTCTCATACAGTTCCAACTCGTAACCACACACCTGACATCTTTTACACACTTTACATCACTGTTTCCCTTGACAGGCCATCTCGCCCTGAAGATTCCTACATACCCTCTCATGTATTCTTCGGCTGTAGTATCGGCCAAATCGCAACTAGGTATTGACGTTCACCTGTATATAAGCCTCAGTAGAAACCCTTTCAAAGGGTAAGGAATCCTTATTTGAACTTCACTTCGAAATGTTCTTGTGTGATTCCGGAGCCCCTCTTTCAGCTTTTCCTTTTCTTTGCACTAATCCAGTCTATCGTACCATCACCCACTTGTGGTCGAACGACAGGAATCTATCTCTTTCTGTCTCTGTCTCAGCTTCAGTCCTGACTCTGCTTGCCTGCATCCTCTGCCTTGGTTTGTCTAAGGCGGCCCCCCTTATTCATCAAACTTGCGCATGTGCTCGTAATGCTTGCTTCAATGGGTTGTGAACCCTCTCTTTCCAACCGTTCTTCCCCCTCCCTTCGTTCTGTCACTTTGAGTGCTGCAACGTCTGCAAAGATGGCCATCACATCTCTCCAAGGTGCTGTCAAAATGGGTGTTTCCATGGTGTCATGTCCGTCTAAGAAGGCTCACTCCAATGTTCCTGTGTCCTCTAATGACACCAGTGATGCAAGTTGTGAATGCTCTGTCATCGATGTTGGTGGGAGTGACGATGGTGAAGCTGAGCCTCACAAGGAAATGGCAGAGGAGGAACTTAGTACATTATCTAACACCAATACACAAGTTACTTGATTGATAAATAAATTTTAGAGCATCTCCAGGCTACTTGGCGCTCCCCAGTCTATGGGTTTTTCAAGTCAAAAGTCAAGATCAGTTATGACAAAGAACACCGGAAATACCATTTCTTCAAATGTGCTGCCAAATGATGCAAGGCCAAGGTCAAGGGTGTCCGATGCTACCAGGATTCGCAGGACCGTGCTGCCACCTCTAACCTCAAGGCCCATGCTACCAAGTGCTTTGGTGCTGATGTTGTTGAGGCTGCCTTCAACAAAACCCAACTGAATGGCCGTGATAAGTCTATATTTGCCGCATTTGCTCGCTCTGGTCAACAGGCTGTTACCTTTTCGCATCGGGCTCATACTACCAGTGAGACAAGGTGTGTTGTACATCATACATCACCACTTGTGCCACACTGATTGATAGTTGAAAGGGCCTATATTGCTCGGTGGTGTACAGAAAGCAATCGACCCTTGGAAATCGTCAAAGATCGCATGTTTGAGGTTCTTATGAAAACTGGGAGACCCAGCGGCTCAATTCCAAGCCCTGACACTGTGACTTGTGATGTCAAGTTGGCATTTGAAAGGACGAGAGCCCGGGTTGACAAACTCTTGAAGGTTTGTAGTTGTGTTGCTTTGTACTCAATAATTCGATGCTAAACTTGTCCACAGGAACACTCTGGCTTGGTCCATTTTGCTACAGATGCATGGACTTCAACAAATCATCATGCCTTCGTTGCATGGATGGTCCACCTTCATCACAAAGGCCATATTCTGTCATTTTTAATGGATATTATTGAGGTCCCTGAGGTGCGTACTATCTATTTATCTAGCTTTTCTGGATAATAATAAATTCCTTTAGTCTCATACGGGGGAGGCTCTTGCCCACGCGTTCCATAAGATGTTGATTGAACATGGGCTGGAGGATAAGGTATGTCATTTGTTAGTCTCTCACCTTTTGTACTAACATCTCCCAAGATCCTCGCATTCAATGGGGACAATGCGACATCAAACAATAAGCAGACTGTCCACCTCCATGCTCTGTCGAATTCATTTGACAAAGTCAATCGGGTTTGCTGCTTCAATCATATGATGCAGCTTTCTGCCAAGAGACTCCTCAAACCCTTTGCTTCGTCAGCCACACCTGACAATACCAAGGATGATGTTGATGGCTCACAGCCTATAAGTGATGCCAATGTCACCCCTGCCGCTGTGGATGGCATTGACTTTGATCTCTTGAACGAGGATACTGATGATGACCAAGCTGAAGACGAAGAGGATACTGGTGAGGAAGGCAATGATGAGGAGGAAGAGGATCATATGGCTGATTTATCACCAGAGGATAACAAAGAGCTACTGGAGAATACAACTATGGTGCAAGTAGCTCTTGATAAGGTGCGTTAACAGTGGTAGTTTGTTTTATTTCCAGTGACTTACACATTGTTTATAGATTCGTAAACTATCCTTTGCTGTTCTCCGTTCAACTACTATTGCCCTCCCTGTGTGGCGCAAGGCTTGCAGCGCTCAGCAGCTCCCAATCCAGTTGATTCTGTGTGATGTCAAAACCCGTTGGAACTCAACCTATGACATGCTGCAAATGGCGATGAAGTACCGCCCTGCAATCGATGACATTACAGCTAACAAGTCCTTGAGACTCTGGCAATATGAGCTGGATGATGAAGACTGGGATATAGTTGCAGATTTACTTTGTGTACTGAAGGTATGTGTTCTGAGTCACCTTTAAGTCAAGTACGTTTTGACTGATATATTAGCAGATATACAAAGATGCAACCCTCTTCTTCTCTCAAGACATGGTATCAATGATTGCACATGTAATTCCTACTATGGATCAGCTCAACGCCATGCTCAGTCCTTCCAATGCCCAACCACTTACACTGTCTGTCAAATACGTGCTCAAGTTCACTTGTGCCTCAATCAATAAGTACTACTCGAAGATGGACACATCGAATGTTTATCGGATTGCTATTGGTGAGCGTTGTCTCTACTTGAACACCCCACACTGCACCCCACACTGAAACGCATTTGTAGTCCTACATCTGAACCTCAAGCTCAAGTACTTCCATAAACATGGATGGGAGAAAATGTGGGTTGACACAGCTGAGGCAATTGTGCGAGAAGAATTCGAAAAGTATGCCATGTTAAATGAGTCTGAGCCCACCAAAGTATGTTGCATTTCAGTTGTTGTGACGTGTGTTAAATGCTAATTCTAATCACCACAGACAAAATGCACTGCAAATCTTGATGAATTTACAGATTTCTTAGACATTCCAATGGATGGTATTGATGAACACAATGAACTTGACGACTACCTTTCTCAACCACTCGAGAAAGTCCGTGACCCCATTGCATGGTGGTGGGAGCATCGAGTCACATATCCAAGGCTCTCAGCAATGGCTTTTGACTACCTCAGTATTCCTGGTGTGTCACCTGTGCAGCAAATAACTGATTCTGATTCTGATAAACATCCATAGCAACCTCAACTGCAGTTGAACGCCTCTTTTCACAAGGCTGACAGCTCCTCCATTTCACACGAAGCCGACTTTCCCCAGCAATGATCCATGCTTTCCTCTGCTTGGGGGACTGGGGTCGGAAGGATCTTGTTGATATGGTGGATATTGCTGCAGCAATCCGTAAGTCACAGCTCGAGAGGAAGCAGGCTGTTAGTGAGGCAGATTCCATCACTGATGACAATAGCAATACCGCATGATTTTTTTTACCGACACTATCTACTACTTATGTTGTGTATGAACCACACCCAATACCTGCTATGCAATATACCACGGCGATGCATAGTGTTTCAAGGTCCGGTCCTATGGACCGAAAAAAGACCGGGACCGCAACCGGACCGGACCGCGGTCCGGTCTTTTTTGCAGTTGCGGTTGCCTGGTTTTGGCAGTGGCCCAGTTGCCGGTTGCACCACTTTGGGCAGTGCTCATGGACCGCTGAAAGACTGGTTTCAACTGGTTTCAACCAGTCTTTGCACTGTACATATTTAATAGGTGTTGGTGCGCTGCTAGATTTATTTTTTACTCTTCTTTAATCTCCATTTATTCGTGTTTTCTTCTTAGCAGCGTTTAAGCGGAGTTTCAAACTCCGTTGAACGTCGTCCTGTTTAGGAAGTATAGTACTCTTCCTCTCAATCGAACATCATCAGGCCGCGCGTCCCATCAACTGATGGGCCCCTAGTAATCTTTAGGTGTGCAATTATGGCCTAGATAAGAAGACCTGCAGATTGAAAAAAGGTAAGTATGAGGGAAAGTTAGAGATTGAGACAGGGAAAAAAACAGGTGCATCGTCGCTAACTGATATAAGATAAAATGACTACATCGCCTTCTTTCCCTTTAGGACAGCAGCAGCCAGCGGTGGCGGCGGCAGTAACGGCGGCACCAAGCCCAGCGCACCAGCGGCACTAGTGACGATGGCAGTACCAGGCGCGGCGGCGGCGGCGGCGGCGGCTGCAACACGACGGCACCGGCAGCATGGCACCAGCGACAACGACGGCAGCAGGCGCGGCAACAGTGGCGGCGGCAATCGCAACGGCAGCAACACGGTGGCGGCACCAGCGACAACAGCGGCCACAGGCGCGGGACTTGCAACGGCCGCAGCAGCGCAACGACGGGGGCAGCACCAGCACCGGTGACAACAGGCGTGGAACCCGCAACGGCAGCGGCAACATCACGACGGTGGGGGCAGCACTAGCGGACGCACCGGCGGCGGCACCAACGACCGCGGCAGCACAAGTGACGGCAAGGTACCAGCAACTGCAGCGCTGGCGACGGCGACGGTACCAGTGACCGTGGGAGTACCAGCGACCGCGGCACTGGCGATGCGACCGCAGCGGCACTAGCGGCGGGGGCAGCGGGAGCAGCAACTAGAGTGGTCGCTTGCTCCTACCATACTTATTTTTTAGTTAGATTGTATCTACATAAATTCAGATTCGAATATAGACATGTTTTTATCAATACATAACTGGTTGCAACTGCAAAAAGACCAGTTGAGACCAGTTGGCAACTGGTCTTGGGTGAGACCAGCTGCAACCGGTTTTTTAGCTACAACCGGACCGACATAGACCGGTCCATAGTGGTCCCAGTCCGGTTTTTAGTAGATTCCTGAAAATGTGAACCGGTCCCGGTCCCGGTTGTATGCCATATAAGGCAAAAGACCGGACCAGACCGGACCTTAAAACACTAGCGATGCATCCTAGCTACAAGAAGCACGACAGTGACACTACAAGAAGTGCAACGAGAGCTGCAGCTGTAAGCCTAAGGTGGCAATGCCTGCTGAGCTCGAAATGAGCACTTACTTTGGCGCGTCCACACACATCCACAACACAAATCTGAGCCTTGCTGTGCCTACCCACTTCTGTCACCTGTCACCCTCGTCCTCGCGTCCATCTTCCATCCTCCACACCCATTCATGCACACACCACCTCTCTTCTCCCCTCATAGCTCCTTTGAACCTCTCTCTCCCTCTGCCCTTGCGCCACTCGTTCACTCCTCTTGCCCACATCCCTTGTTGCCTCATCAAGCGCCCTCTCGGCCTTGTTTTTGTTCCTCGTTGCCTTTGCACTCCACTTGCATCCACAAGACACCTTTCCATCCCCGCCCTGGAGCTAGCTGTCCTCCCTTGCCCCTTTAAAATTCCTCGCACCATTCCTACCCGTGTGCCCACTCAAAACTGTCCACGTCACCTCCCTCTTCACCCTGTCTGATGGGTCTTGACAATGGTAACCACCTCATCAATAGCCGCAGATGACAAATCAAAAAGACAGAGGCTCACTTTAGAAAAGGCTAAGGTGGTGAATGTGAGCATATAGTTACCTGATGATATTTTCACTGATAGAAGGCCAAACTCTTCGCTGCTCCTCCCCATAGCTACCTGATATTGTAGATATTTTCACTGATAGAAAGTCAAACTCTTCACTGCTCCTCATCCCTGCCAACACCATCACCCACACTATGTCAACCAAGCCATACCCAGCGGCCCCATATCCCAATCTTGTTATTTCTCTATTGAATTTACTTTGAAGTACCCTCGTTTACACACTACGTCCACAGCCCCTCCGTCCCTTACCTCAGCTTGTCCCTATCCCCTCGCACTTGCCCAAGTCGCTATGCACTAAACCTCGTTTATACCACTCCTCACTATATGGACTCAACAATACCTGTCACTTTGGACATCGCTTCGTCTCTGATAGCAAAGTTCTGACGTCACCTCAGTAGTGTTACCCAGTTTGTTATATCCTGGACTGCTTACTCCCTTTATTGACAGACATTCATTTCTCATTTATAATTACCTGTGCACGCCTTGATATAAAAACACCCCAGAGAGGCCTCTTCAAAGGCAAGCAACCTCTCACGGATGCTTTCACTCTTTCTTGCCATTCTGTGTGATTCTCTTCTTTTGTGATTCCCCTGCCTTGTGATCTTTTGATGTAACCTGTGCCACCACCACCATGCTGTCTGCATCTGGAAGTCCTCATGTTGGAGAATCTCGTCGTACTTCCCCCCCCTCTCTCTCTTTCTCACTTTATCCTCAAGCTCACTGGCACGTGCCCTCACGCATTTCACCTTCAATTCCATTCCATTTCTGCACGCTTATCCTTTCCCTTCTACAACTATAATTTTTGTGATCCCCCTCCCACCCACTTTGCTTGTGTGCATCATGCGTACATCTTATCCTACCCATCTCATTCTTGTTTGAGCTTCACCCTCATGTAATGTACATGTATACTACTGCCACTACAGTTTTTTTTTATCGACTCACACTCTGGACTTGATGAATGACCGCCCTTGCCCAGCTCCTCGGACCTCAGCCATGAGTGCCTCACTGAATATCATCGTTCTGGTGTGATGATGGCCTTTACGAGGGCTTGGGCTGCAGCCAATACCGCCCAAGAGTCCCACACCCAAGCCCCAGTGTACACCATGCCCTCAGTCATCACCATCATCCTCTGGTCAGGGTAGGTGCTGTGGGTTCACAGCGTAGCAAGCAAGCTGCAAGCAAGGGGGCCCAGGGTCATTGGCAGCCATGGAAGGCGTCAGGATGATAAGAAACTCAGGAGGAACAAGGTCGACTTGCACTAATAATGACGCACTGATGCTGCATTGACGTGTGCTGAATCTGCCGATGGTACTGTGATGGGAATGGTGGTGGGAAGTTCAGAATCAGAAGTGTGGACCATGCAGCTTGCACTGTCCAGGTTCGTAGCCGGGGGATGAGAAAGATCCTGTGCAAGCCATCTTGAAGACTTGCAGTGACTCAGAGCTACGGACCTATGGTAGTGATCATCAGTCATATCAATAACTCATAATTTAGTAACACAAACCATGGGTATGACCCGTGGTTTCTCATACCCGTTATACAGTATACCACGGTGTCAATGCACCGTGGTTTTTTTGATAACACCATGGTTTGAACCCACTACTGCAAATATGGTGATGATATGGGTGCGGTGTCACAGGTGACAGGTGCGGTGTTCCCAGTTTAGCCTGCGGTGTCACCCGTGCAGATCCTTAATCACTCCAGGCATCCCTTGTGGCACAGGCATCGTGCGCATCTATGAGGCCCAGATCTCCTCTCCGCCCCTGCCCCCACCAGCACTGGCACTGGCACCGGCACCAGCACCTGGCTACCACGCCCATAGGCCTCCACCACTCTCCCTGTCACCCTGGGTGTCCCTTGTGCCACCACGCCTGCCACATCTCCCCTACTGCTACAGGTGCCACACACAAGCCAGGTGCGCAGCACATCGACGAAGTGACAGCACAGCTCATGCAGGCACTGGCTGTTGACTCGGTGCTCATCGTCATTGACTTGGCGCTCATTGTTGTTGACTCAGTGCTCATTGTCATTGACTCAGTGCTCGTTGTTGTTGACTTGGTGCTCGTTGTTGTTGACTTGGTGCTTGTTGTCGTCAACTTGGCACTCATCGTTGTTGACTCGGCGCTCATCGTTGTTGACTCAGCGCTTGTCGTCGTTGACATTGGAGTGACTGGCTTGATCTAGCACCCTCCCTTTTGCCATGTGAGCACTGGCTCGCAGTGGTGGGGGGGGGGTGCTACTGGCCATGACCTCAGGTGGGATGAGCATGCTATGAGCAACTGCTTGCATCCATGTGCAACATGGCAAGTCACTAGCCAACACCAACATCGAAAGGTGGGTGCCTTCAGTGCACATCCTGGGCACAACACATCCTCTCATCTCTGAGTGCAATTCAGATTCACATGCCCTTGCATGCACTGATGTGCCACACAGTGGTTTGCCATATTTTGACAGGCATGTCCATATATGGATGGTGTGGAGCCCTAATCAATTAGCATCAATTCTATCATCACCCTTCACATAGTATGCCTCCAAGGCAAACAGCGACACCAGCAAACCATGGAACTACCCCTGCAACTACTGCATCTTCGTTTACTACCCCTGGGGCTACAGATTCGGAGCCTGAGAATGACTCTCCTGCTGTGATTGTCTCTCCTATTCATCGACGCCAGAGGAATGCAGCACCAGCCATTCGTTCCCAGAGTGATGTTGATGTCTGGGAACTAACAGATGAGGAGATTATTGGTGTGTTTTCACACCAAACTCTGGCTAGGACTGTCTGGAACTTTTGGATAGTTGCTGCACAGGCTACCTGGCGTTCTGATGCATATATGCATTTCAACATTACCTTACGATGTGATCTTAATCCTGATGGAACACCACATGAACTACTATTTGTATTCACTTGTAAGACACACCCTGTGGACCATAAACCACACTTTCGGCCCCGTAAGAAAACAAGTGAAGGAACAAGTAATTTACAGAGTGGAATTACCCAATGTTTTGAACGCCGGGGTGGGAATAGACCTGGTGCCCGGGCAGCTGCCACTGACATGATCCCATATTCAGAGGCAGCACATCATGCCCTCATTGCCCTACGTTGCGCAAAGAATCACCACCCATTCAACTCAGTGTTAGATGAGGATTATCAAGCTGAAGTCAATATGCTTCGCCCCAGAACAAAGCTTCCACATCCCACAACAGTCAGTAGGGACATCCAAGCTATCTACCTGGACATGTCAAGGCATGTCCATGATTATTTCCAGGCAAGCTTCCACATCACTATGGGGTATAAAAGTATGAAACATGAGTTCATTCTTAGGCACGCCGCAACACAATCCATCTTGTTATGGATGGATGGACTGCGCCTATTATTGCATCCTTTCTCAGAATTGTAGTTGTCTGGTATGAGAAAGGTATTATATATCGTGCAATTCTTGAGTTCATCTGGTGGGATTATACTTCCTCCATTTTGTTTTTATTTACCTGTGGTAATTGTAAGCTTAACACAGAAGCATGATAGCAAATACCTGGCAAAAGTAACAGCAGATTGTCTAAATCAGTTTGGTCTTGCAGAGCTGGTTCATATATTGATTATAATCAGTATTTGTTGTCCTGAAGACCTGTTGTGGCCTCAGCTGCACTCTGTATGTATGGATAACACATCAAACTGCGATGGCATGGCCAAATACCTTCCTGAATACATTCCAATATTTCAAGGTATGGCATCTCATGGGCAGTGCTTCCCTCACACCATCAACCTTATCGCGAAGGTGCTCTTCACCTCTTTTGGATTTATTGATGAGCTTACCTGCACCCTAGATATTTATCTCCTTCTTTTTCAAACAGCCAAGGAAAAAAATAATAATTAAAGTCGCTGCAGGTTCCCATCGCCAAGCAGGTCACCCACGAAATGTCCCTACTGGTACAACCTACACAGAAGAAGTCATTGTTGTGGACAATGGGGATAGTGAGGTGGAAAGCGATGAGGATGAAGCCATAGAAGAAGAGGCAGCCATTTCAGCAGATGCTGAGGAGGGTGATAATGGCCAGATTGCTCATGACAACTCAGTAGTAAAGACACTTCGGGGTAGGGCCATTCAGATTATGAAGGATCAGGGAATTGTGATTGAAAATGAGGACGAAAAAATAGCGTTACAACTTTTCCCTTGTGTAAGCTTTGATTCGGATATATTATTGTCATGAAATCTAATCTAACTTATAACAACCATTTTTGTTCAGGTTGCAGGTCTTGCTCGCTGTGTTCATGATAGTGCTACCCTAAAGGAGAAGTTTGATAAGTTGGTCCAAGAAGATGGTGAGCTTGAAGGGAACAAAAAAGTGCTTGACCACCGAGTTACAACCTAGTGGAATTCTGACCTCACTTGCCTGGAAGCCCATGTCCACTTTAAGAACGTCATCCAACAGCTAACTGGTGTGGCAACAAATAAACTCCAGGCATACCAGCTCTCAGACCAGCAATGGGATCTCACAGATGACCTCATTGAGGCTCTCATGGTCGGTAATATATTTTTAGACTATGTGATTGCCAATCGCTGATCAGACCAATTTTTTGTTGGTCAGATATTCGATGCCCTGACAAAACTTTTCTTGCAGTCACAGGTACCGCTTATTGTGGATGCTGTACCAATGCTTGAAGAAATTGAGGAATCAATGGTTGCTGTATGGGATGCTGATGACAAAAAGCTTCCAACTGTTATTCAAGTAGCTGCACAAGCCGCACTGCTTTTGATCAACAAGTATTCCATCTTCACAAGTGATTGCGAGCTATATCAAATAGCCATTGGTTCATCACTAAGCCTTCTGATTTGATACACTTATCTGATTTAATATCTCAAGTAATGTGTCCTAACCACAAACTGAAGTGGTTTAAAGACCACAGACGAACTGCTGCACAAATTAAGGAGATAAAAAAAATGGTAATCAAGTGTTGGGAAGAGTCATATCATGGTGTTGAAGATGAGGCCCAGGTACAGGCAGATGAGACACAACCACCCAAGGTTTGAGCAGTCCTGTCTGATGTTCGAAATATCCCTTATTCATCACTGAGTTGCATTAGCGCAAGTCAAAATGGGTTAAAAGCCCAGCAGCTGCATCCAGTCAAACAACAGACCACATCACAACATATCTTGCAGATCCTGTATTGCATTCTGATGTAATCAAGGATGCGGGTGGGTATATGATGTATTGGCACCAGGTGTCCCTACACTGCCCTCACCTTGGTAAGATGGGATCTGATTTCTGCTCTGCACCAGGTGAGTATGCTGCAGCTTCCTGTGTGTTCAGAACACTAATAAATTCCTTTTGTTGAAGCATCTTCAGTTGATGCAGAACGGGCATTTTCGATGGGACGGCTCAAAGTCAATCACCTGCAACATAATATGAATTCACAGACATTTAAGGCACAGGTGGCTGTTGGGTCATGGGCGAAGATGCCACTTTACCCTGGGTTTACAGAAGTCACAAAGATTGTTGAGGGGAATATGGCAAGCACCGGCAGGGACTCAGAAGTGACAACAGATGAGCTGAGAGTTGGGGCAACATAGTTCATCACATATGTAGTGTGTATTATTTATGGAGTGCTACCTCTTGTAATCTCCAGCATTCGCCTCGGTGGGGATCAGCACGACACCTGCAGCCTGAGGTGAATCTGGTGCTATCTTGAGGCTACCGCTCCAAGTCATTCTGCCGCAGCCACACGCAACATCTGTCACTGGTTGCATTGTCACTGTGACATGACCCCTCACACTGCCAACTGGCTAACTTTTCCTAACACCACAACAACAGTAAGGTAAGTAAGAGAGTTGTTCATATGCTAACTATGATTTCTAGGTTTTACAAAAAAATAACAGGCTATTAACAGCGAGTGCGGGCACACACAACCGAGGGCAGAAACAGCAAGTGTGGGCACACGCGAATGAGGGCAGCAGCGGCTATAATGGCAGCTGCAGCTGCAGCTATGACAGTGATGGTGGTGAAATGGTGGCAGTAGCTGCGGCGGTGGCGGGGTGGTGGCAGCAGTAGCTGCTGCTGCTGCTGCTGCGGCAGCAGCAGCAGTGGCAGCGGCAATGGCACCAGCATCACACCAGTGGCAGCAGCAGAACCAGAACCAGCATCAGCATCAGCACCAGCACCGGCCGCAATGGCCATGGCACCAGCAGCGGGGGCACCAGCAGCGGGGGCAGCAGCAGGGGCACCAGCAGCAGCGGTGGGGGCGGGGGCACCAGCAGCAGCAGCGGTGGCGGGGGCACCAGCAGCAGCAGCAGTGGCAGGGGCACCAGCAGCAGCAGCAGTGGCAGGGGCACCAGCAGCGGTGGTGGTGGCACCAGCAGTGGCGGCGGCGACAGCACCAGCATCACACCAGCGGCAGCAGCAGAACCAGAACCAGCATCAGCATCAGCACCAGCACTGGCCGCAATGGCCATGGCGCCACTGGCAGGGGCACCAGCAGCAGCAGTGGTGGGGGGGGCACCAGCAGCAGCAGCGGGGGCACCAGCAGCAGCAGCGGGGGCACCAGCAGCAGCGGTGGCGGCACCAGCAGCAGGGGCACCAGCAGTGGCGGCACCAGCAGCAGTGGCAGCAGTAGCAACGGCGACGGCACCAGCACCACACCGGTTGTTACACTCAGCCTTGGGTGTTCTTAGTGGCGTGCTGTCTGTGACTTGGTTCAGCCCAAGTCCTGCTTTGTGGGGTAGTACCGCAGGTACTGTGGACGTTATGACTATGGTTCTCCTATTGATTGCCAAGGCTCAATACGTAGGCCTTCTGTGATGTCTCCTCTTGATTGCTATGGCTCAAGACATAGGCCAACTGAGGTGCACAAGGGACAGGTGCACAAGTGTTTCTGGTGCGCTTGGTGACTCAAGCGCAAAGGTGTGAGGGGCCAAAGGTTCCCTGAATACAAGGGAGGAGAAACAAGAGGATAGAGCAAGAAGCAGAGTGTACTGGTGGTCCTTTGGGGTCTGTTCTGGTTCGTTCTAACCAAGGGTCACTCTACAGTGGTTCCAAGGTGTCTGGTATTTGTAGGCTGATCAGAAGAGGTTGAGTCTGAGTCTTACATGTCCAAAATGTGTACTACTTATAGTAAACCGGTCAGGCCCCTATCAAGAGGGACGTGTAAGTGTCAGGGCATAGGGCCCATGTCGTCATAGAGGTCCAGAGCACACGCCATAAGGGCGCGGCAGCGTTCTAGTTCAATCTGATGGACGCGCGTAGGGTATGATGTCAAGGGTCAGTCCAAGTGTCCAATCATCTAAGAAACCGTTATCTTTAATGACACGCGGCTTGCACACACGCCCGAACACATCTGCACCATGCCCTAGAACCTAGGGAACACGCCTTCAGCGTGCGGTGATGTGCCGATGTGATGTGAGACACACATGCACCTTCAGTGCCATGTGTCAACCACAACCATGCGCTTGTAGCATGAGGCTAGGAGCTCCTTCCTAAATAGTCCAGTTCAGTGTCAGTTCCAGTTTTGTACAGTAATTCAGTCACATAGCATCGTAGGACCTCCCAGGGAGATTCCAATTCCATCCTTGTCTTGTCAGGTACCTTGTCACGAGTCCCAGAGACTGCGCAAGGGCTAGTTCAGTTGTTCAGAGGCAGCGTGATTGTAACACCGGTGGTGGCAGCAGAACCAGCACCAGCACCAGCCACAATGGCTGTGACACCAGCAGTGATGGCAGCAGTGACACCAACAGCAGTAGGGCATGACACAGGTTTTTGCTGATTTGTTTTCCCACGGCCCCTGGAAGGTCAAGTTTTGGATGAAATTCTTAGTTGAGGAGTGAAACTGATAGAGAATTGATTGAGCTATATCTCCACCAAATCTCAACCAATTTGGATGATTATTGGTGTGTCAGGAAGCAAAACACTGTGGAAAATCGTGCAGTTTCTCAACCCGTACGGTTTTTCGCAATGTTTTGCTTCCTGACACACCAATAATCATCCAAATTGGTTGAGATTTGGTGGAGATATAGCTCAATCAATTCTCTATCAGTTTCACTCCTCAACTAAGAATTTCGTCCAAAACTTGACCTTCCAGGGACCGTGGGAAAAATTTTAAGCCAAAACCCGTGTCATGCCCTAAACAGCAGCAGCGGTGGCAGCGGCGGTGGCAGCAGCAGCAGTGGCAATGGCAATGGCACCAGCGCCACACTGGCGGCAGCAGCAGAAATAGCACCAGCACCAGCACCAGCACCAGCACCAGCACCAGCACCAGCACCAGCCGCAATGGCAGCAGCACCAGCGACAGCCACAGTGGCCGCAGCAGCAGCCCAGTATCAGCAACGGCGACGGCACCAGCACCAGCACCGGCAGCACCACCAACCACCATTGTTACACTCAAGCTCTGAGCGTATCGATGTCATGTCGTTCCTGCATAATTGATGATGACGCAAGTACTGGGAGTCTTATGAGTTTAAGACTGCACGCAGTATCAGTACCCTTATATGTAAGACCCAGTGTCAAGGGTTCAATAAGGGGTTCAGAAGTCAGGCAATCGGCCTGAGGATCAGGGGATTCACAGGATAAGTGGGGAATACGAGTAGCCACTGAGGCCAGAGCGTAGCTCAGTATTGGTACAAAGAGAACAAGTCTAGAGGTTACAAGCTACTCTAGACAGCCTTATATAAGTAACGAGTCGCGAGAGTGGGATACCGAATCGGGTCACGTGAATCTGTAATGTACTAGGATCGAGGGTTCAAAACAGTCTTGAGGCGATAAATGGGGAGGTGGAAAAGGTAAGCATAGTAGGTAAAATCATAACAGCCGTGACCAGTGGCACTGGTGACAGCATCAATGGCAGCAGCAGGTGCAGCACTGGAGCAGTGGGAGCGGCAGCATGGTGGCAGCTGCAATGTGGGGGTGGCGGCAGCGGCAGGGGTGCAATGGCAGGGTGCAACAACGCAGGCTTCGCTGAATGGATTGGATTAGAGAAGATCTTTCAAGTTTAAATACAATGGTTTAGATTACACTTCAGTAGTAATATATAATTTGTGTGATTGTGAAAACCCAGGTGGATGTGGACATCCTTCATGTCCTGCGATACCCATGCTGGATTATCCCATGGGTTGATGGGAATCTTCCCATGTGGGTGTGGGTGCAGGATGAGCATGGGATAGCCATGGGAGTACCCGTGCTGATGCCTAATTGGAAGCCCCTGCTGCACAGCAGCAAGCAATTGCTTGCTGTCTTGCTCGCAGGGGCTACATAGGGGGTGGGTGCAGGAGGTAGGGTGCCCCTGCGATGCACTCACACTAGTGCCTGCACAAGCTCCCTGGCATACCACCATACCTCCACATGCTCACCCAGATTACTGTAGAGAAATTGCCCAGATAGAGCGACATCTGTATGGATAGACCTGTATCCAGCCCGAATTCGGCATTATCTGCAGACCAGATATGGATAAGTCACGGAGTCATCTGTGTCAGTCCCTAGTACAGTATACCGATTGAGACTTTGAGAGTGGCATCAAGGCGTGGTCTCCCCAATATCGTAAATATGGTTATGGTAGCTATGAGGGGCGTGGAGGGTGCTATATGCAGTGGGATAAAAAGGGAGTAGAGGATGACCCAAATCCTCAAGTGTCCTCTTTGGGCCAGAAGCATGCCTTGCCAGTGGTCGCCTCGAGAAATGCTAGGGGCACCATCCCACCTTCCTTAGTGCCGAAGGGGGTTGATAAAGTGATGTCAGGAGTGATGAGGTGTTAGGCTCAAGCATGGCCTAGTGCATGACGTGTGCGTCTGGTGGGTTCGTGGCTTGGTCTAGCCCAAGCCTAGGCTTCTGGAGACTCTAGGAGGGCCTGGAATATGCAGGTGAAGAGAGGGTTCACAAGTGCACAAGTGCGAGTGAAGCACGAGTGCGAAGTGGACAGTTCTTCTTGGTGCAGGTGGAGACAGTCAGACCTTGACTATTACCTCCTAAGCCAAGAGGGACAGTGAAGGCTAAAGCTCTCAGAAGAACCTGAGAGGGACTCTAGCTTCAGGATGGGTAGAACTAGCTTGATTGCTCAAGAAGTCGAGTCTGAGGTTTGTACAGCTGAGACGACGCACTATAAGTACTGGCTAGGGTCAAGGGTAGGTAACGGCACGTCATAGGTAAGTTATGCGGTCACTGGTAAGGGTACAGGGCAGGTAGGGGGAAGTGCATCACAGTTCCAGGGCATAGAGCCAAGGTTGCATCATAGATTGACAGTCAGTAAGCAGTAGAGGGAGGCCTAGAGGCGGTGGGCTGAGGGTAAGGGTACAGGGTCAAGTAATGGTAGTGTTTCAAGGTCCAGTCCTATGGACCGAAAAAAGACCAGGACCGCAACCAGACCAGACCGCGGTCTGGTCTTTTTTGTGGTTGCGGTTGCCTGGTTTTGGCAGTGGCCCGGTTGCCAGTTGCACCACTTTGGGCAGTGCTCATGGACCACTGAAAGACCGGTTTCAACTGGTTTCAACCAGTCTTTGCACTGTACATATTTAATAGGTGTTGGTGCACTTCTAGATTTATTTTTTACTCTTCTTTAATCTCCATTTATTCGTGTTTTCTTCTTAGCAGCATTTAAGCAGAGTTTCAAACTCCGTTGAACGTTGTCCTGTTTAGGAAGTATAGTACTCTTCCTCTCAATCGAACATCATCAGGCCACGCATCCCATCAACTGATGGGCCCCTAGTAATCTTTAGGTGTGCAATTATGGCCTAGATAAGAAGACCTGCAGATTGAAAAAAGGTAAGTATGAGGGAAAGCTAGAGATTGAGACAAGGAAAAAAACAGGTGCGTCGTCGCTAACTGATATAAGATAAAATGACTACATCGCCTTCTTTCCCTTTAGGACAGCAGCAGCCAGTGGTGGCGGCAGCGGTAACGGCGGCACCAAGCCCGGCGCACCAGCGGCACTAGCGACAACGGCAGTACCAGGTGCAGCGGTGGTGGCAGCTGCAACACGACGGCACTGGCAGCACGGCACCAGCGACAACGATGGCAGCAGGTGCGGCAACAGTGGTGGCGGCAATCGCAATGGCAGCAACACGGTGGCGGCACCAGCGACAACGGTGGCCACAGGCGCAGGACTTGCAACGGCCGCAGCAGCATGACGGTGGGGGCAGCACTGGCACCTGCAGCAACGGCGGTAACAGACGCGGAACCAGCAACAGCTGCAGCAGCGCAACGATGGGGGCAGCACCAGCACCAGCGACAACAGGTGCGGAACCCACAACAGCAGCGGCAACATCACGACGGCGGGGGCAGCACTAGCAGACGCACCGGCGGCGGCACCAACGACCGCAGCAGCACAAGTGACGGCAAGGTACCAGCAACCGCAGCGCTGGCAATGGCAACAGTACCAGTGACCACGGGAGTACCAGCGACTGCAGCACTGGCGATGCGACTGCAGCGGCACTAGCGGCAGGGGCAGCAACTAGAGTGGTCACTTGCTCCTACCATACTTATTTTTTAGTTAGATTGTATCTACATAAATTCAGATTCAAATATAGACATGTTTTTATCAATACATAACTGGTTGCAACTGCAAAAAGACCAGTTGAGACCAGTTGGCAACTGGTCTTGGGTGAGACCGGCTGCAACCGGTTTTTTAGCTACAACTGGACCGACATAGACCAGTCCATAGTGGTCCCGGTCCGGTTTTTAGTAGATTCCTGAAAATGTGAACCGGTCCCGGTCCCGGTTGTATGCCATATAAGGCAAAAGACCAGACCGGACTGGACCTTAAAACACTAAGTAATGGTACAGAGCAAAAGAAATAGTAAGTAAGTGGTCCAAATCGTAACATGAGGGATAAGTGTTTGGTCCATGCTTGGCTGAAGCTTGGGCAGTTTGGATGATGTGGGATACCATTTGTGGGTTGATGCCACACTCAGGGCATGAGTGGGTTTGTCAGGTCGAAAACAGGCTGTGTAAGAGCTAATGAAGGCGTGGCCTGTGATGAGCCTGATGGTGGTGGATGATTTAGTTCCATGTGAGACTCAACCCAATTGGTGATCTCGACACGGAGATCTTGTTGCTCACAAAGCACCTTGTGCATCGTAGGTAACCATGTTGGGCTCTCTGAAATTTATCAGGTCTTCTGTCAGTCAGAACTGCATATTGCTCTGGACAGTTGCATGACTGGTAAATGAAACCTGCTAAAAAGTGTACTACAAGTGATATAACATGAAAGAGCACAATATTCAGGTGGCAATGCCTGAGATTCCACCATATTGTGCCAATTCATCATTTTAGGGAGGTCACAGCATTCAAACAGAAATCGTGTCTAATGATGACAGGTTATGTAGACACACATATAAAAGGTGAGCATAACATATGCTCAAACATCGTGGCATTAAAGCTGCCTCACCGGGTGCTATGCGAGAGCTATTGGGATTCCTCTGCAATTTCCAATGTTTGCAACTGCTCCCTGGTATGACTTCCAGTGTCAAAAATGCGCATTTGTCGCATCAAATGAGTCTACATGTCATCACTAGTGGAATCACAGGCGCCAATGTGTGGGTGAGAGTATAACTCTTCTGAACGCTTCCTTTGCTCAGTCTGTTGCAACCCATCAACAAGTATGCAAATGAGATGCACCTCTGGTGGGCCTGTCAGAGTCTGCATTTATCTGAACCCCGCCTGTATGCCCCCCATGCTGCTTCTGGAGATTGCATTATTTGCACGAGCGCGCACAGCGTGGGAAAGTATTCAGGATGAGGAACATGTGTGGCCATGTGTGTGTGGCCAATGCATGAGCACTCGATCATTGAACTCTGCGTAAACGGGCTCCACAATGTTCCATCAGCAATGGGTTTGGGGGGAAGCATCAGCACAGCGCAGAGTCTGGTAGAAGTCACGCACTGATACTTACCTCTGCCATTGCTTCACAGTTGTTGACAAGGATCTCAGGCCAGTGGATGGAGAGCATGCCCATCATGTCATGTTGATGGCCAGGAGAGGGTTTAACCTCCGGTAGAGCAGGCTTATTGAATAGAAGGTTCGCTGCGCAACGGCCGCCTATCTTATCACAATACGTACTGTGCTGGTGATGATACTGATGATGGTACTGTACATGGACAGAACCCGACTGACCCCATTGCCCCACTGTTGTGCACGAGGCGCTCGAACAGCAGAGGAAAAGGGCAACCACACGCTGCAGAATGTCGATGAAGTGGAATCCCTACTTCATCGCTACTCACAAGAGGAGCGCTGCAGTTGGAAACAGGGCCTGATGCTTAGGAGGCGCAAGTGGATGGAGTAGACTTTTTTTTTTTGAATCTAACTTATATTCCGCACAGCATAGCAACAAGGTACAGGGCAGTCGCATGCTACCTACAGGGATGGTCTAACTACAAGAAAGTCTATCTAATGGAACCTATACTATGCGCTGCCAACCAGCCCGTCATGTATTACAACTTACTCAGAGCAGACCTTTTGCTTATAGGCCCAAGGGTATGATTTGGGTAGGGGGCAGGGTCAAGATGGGAGATAAACAAGGAAGCAGGAACCAGCCCAGAACTGAGGCAGTGGTGCATTATTGGGAAGGTGGGGGAGTTGTCCCCCAGGGGGATACAGTGGGAAAAGGGGAAACCACGTCTGGAGTGGGAATAAAATTGGGTTGATTGGGTGGGTGGGGTCACTACGTTTTGGAGGGCCCCCCACGGCACCTCTGCTTCTTTGCCTCGGCTAATGCCAAGAAGCATGCTGTTTTTGCAGGTGTCCAGTTGGGGTCTAGGAGTGAAGCTGGGTAGATGGTAGGTTGGGACCCCCCTTCCATTGGGGCGTTTACTCCCAGGGTCATGGTGATGGCTGCTGGTGGGTTAGGTTTACTGGTGGGGGCATGTTTAGTTGGGGTTTGCTTCCAACGTTTCACAGTTGCCACATTAGTGATGTTCCAGCCCAGCTTGGCCCAAAAGCCACAGCTATGGCCTGGCTCAAGGCGGCCCCAGCCCTGCAAAACCCTGGGCCAGGACATGGGCCGCAGCCTCGGCCTACTCATGGCCTGGCCTGGCTTGGGCCACGGCTTTTCTATATGTGGCATGTCTCTGCAGCATCTGCGCTCAGTTGCTTCTCGCCACTGCTGCCGACATTTGGCAAGGTTTGCGCAAACATGCTTCTGCACCTAGATCATCTCATGTGCATGACTAGGGAGTGACTTGGGTGCAGGTAACACTGTGACAATCTGGTCACGGTTATGTGCCCGGAGTTGGCCAGATTCCACACCGTGTCACATCCTCAAAACGGTTTAGCACAAATTAAGCAAAAATTTAGACACTCATTCGTCACAAACACATTTAAGGTTCCGCACGGGTGACACCGCGGGCCAAATTTGGAACACCGCAACCGTCACCCGTGACACCGCACCTGTACTGGTACCGCGTCTACGGGTTGCAGGTTCAAGCTGCGGTGCTAACAAGAAAACCACGGTGTCGACACCGTGGTATATTTCCC
Source organism: Lactarius sp. MG50 (assembly GCA_003314065.1). Lineage (NCBI taxonomy): Eukaryota > Fungi > Basidiomycota > Agaricomycetes > Russulales > Russulaceae > Lactarius > Lactarius sp. MG50. The sequence continues at coordinate 2,037 of QLOZ01002276.1, read as the reverse complement.
CAGGTGACACCCGTGGAAATCGTCAATGCAAAGATGTTGAAGAGTTGGGTGCGTCATGCGGACTCATGCCTCACCCTTCGCTCGACTCATTCTTTAAAATTTTCACAAGTAACTGTCACTAACTGACAAGTTCGGGTTCCCATTGGGCTCCAGTTGCGTGCCAGCCGGCCCAGCCCCCAGGCTTCATGGAGGCCACGCCCTCGCACTGCAGTAACGCTATGCAGCGACTGCTCCCCAGAGGGGTGTGGCCACCTCCTCGTGCCACCACGGCGATATGCGACGGGCCTATGAGCTACAGAGATGGCTACATGTAGATATGGTGCGCTTGCATCCCCCGTCTTACACACACCGCCCCACGGCGACTGACAAACACACACTCCTGCCCCTCTCAATCCCAACGTGCGGAGCAAACCCGCGTGCGGCAGCACGTGCAGCAACAGCAGTAGAAGCAGGTGCTGCGCGATGAGTGGCAGCGACAGCTGCAGCACCGGCGGCGCGGCGGCTGCGGCTGCAGCAACCGCGCGCGATCTCTCGAGCGCGTGGCCTGGCTACAGCAGCAACAGCAGCAGCAGCGGGCACAACGGGACGAGCAGCGGAAGTCAGAGCGCACACGGCGATGACGATGGCGGTGGCTGCAGCAACGGTGACGATGGCGGCGGCGGCTGCAACGGCGACGACGACGATGGCGCCTGCAGCAACAGCGACGGCAGCGCCTGCAGCAACGGCGACGGCGGCGACGGCGGCGCCTGCAGCAACGATGGCGACGGCGGCAGCTGCAGCAACCGCATGCAATCTCTCGAGCGCGTGGCCTGGCTACAGCAGCAGCAGCAGGCACAACGGGACGAGCGGCGGAGGTCAGAATGCACAGGGTGTGCGCGCGCGATCGCGGTGCGACGGTGACAGCAGCTACAACGACGGCAGCGGCAGCAACTGCACACACCACGCGTGATCTCGAGCGCGTGGCCTGGCGGCAGCAGCAGGTGCTGCGCGACGAGCGGCGGAGGCGAGAGCGCATACGGCGACGACGATGGCGGCGGCTGCAGGCAACGGTGACGACAATGGCGGCGGCTGCAGGCAACGGTGACGACAATGGCGGCGGCTGCAGGCAACAGTGACGACAATGGCGGCGGCTGCAGGCAACGGCGACGACAATGGCGGCGGTTGCAGGCAACGGCAACGACGATGGCGGCGGCTGCAGGCAACGACGACGACGATGGCAGCGGCTGCAGGCAACGGTGACGATGATGGCGGCGGCTGCAGGCAACGGTGACGACGATGGCGGTGGCTGCAGGCAACGGCGACAACGATGGCGGCGGCTGCAGGCAACGGCGACAACGATGGCGGCGGCTGCAGGCAACGGCGACAACGATGGCGGCGGCTGCAGGCAACGGCGACGACGGCAGCGGCGGCTGCAACGGTGATGACGGTGACGGCGGCGCCTGCAGCAACGACGGCGACGGCGGCACCTGCAGCAACGGCGGCGATGGCGGCGCCTGCAGCAACGACGGCGACGGCGGCGCCTGCAGCAACGACGGCGATGGCGGCGCCTGCAGCAACGATGGCGACGGTGGCGCCTGCAGCAACGACGGTGACGGCGGCAGCTGCAGCAACTGCACGCGATCTCTCGAGCGCGTGGCCTGGCTACAGCAGCAGCAGCAGGCACAACGGGACGAGCAGCAGAGGTCAGAACACACAGGGTGCGCGCGCGTGGTGCGACGGCGACAGCAGCTACAACGACGGCAGCGGCAGCAATTGCACACACCGCACGTGATCTCGAGCGCGTGGCCTGGCGGCAGCAGCAGGTGCTGCGCGACAAGCGGCGGAGGTGAGAGCGTACATGGCGACGACGATGGCGGCGGCTGCAGCAACGGCGACGACGACGGCGGCGGCTGCAGCAACGGCGACGACGACGACGACGGCAGGAATGGCATGATGGCGACAGCTGCTGCGCAGCCCGTGCGCGCGAGATCGCGACATGCTGATCCCTATGATGTAGGCAGGCTACGACGTACTTTATTATATGTAACTTTAAACAAT